>CM040246.1:67426313-67456789 GCA_022545495.1 Chrysanthemum lavandulifolium
AATCAATACGTAATATAGTGCGATGGGAATACGTAGGTACAATATGGGTATATCAATAGTGTAAGGTCCGCCGAAATCCATCCCGAGCCAACAAAACAAATCAATATCAATAGTGGCAATAGTCGCCATTAGTATCCAATAGTAGCCATTGTATTCGGAGGCGACCTCGGAATACCAAACCAATAGGAGGAGACCTCAAGAACCAATGGAGTAGCTAGCTCCCAGATCGTGAAGACGCCGTATTGCATACCGACATCATTCACCGCATGATCATAACATATCGATAATGTAACAAATCTAGGATGCATCCATACGCCCGCATGACGAGAAGTGGCCATACAATATATATCGAGCTCATAATCGACAATGTAGGGACGGTGTGTAACATCACTCAGACACACTAGAGTCATGCCATTGGTGCATCAATGACACGGACATGGAACCCCATGCCTAGTGATAGCTCGGGTCTCAAACCTGATGTGTCAAGCAAGGTCATATCAAAAGGATTCATATCAAAGGTTCATATCAAGGTCCATAGCAAAAGTTCATAATCAAAGGTGCATATGAAATGTTCAAAATCAGAAGGTTCATATCAAATAGTTCACATAGGAGATTCAATCAAAGGGAAACATAGCAAAGTTATAGGGAAACCTCAATAAAAGGCTCAGAGCAAAGGATAACAGTTCAAATCCAATATCAAAAGATGTAAACGAATCATGAGAAACCCCTACTGAAAAGGGATAGAATATCTGTACCTTATTCGAAGCAAGCAACAATGAAAGTAAAGTCAAGAAATGAGATCAATCACGCCGCCCGGAACCTATATGAATTAGATAACGTTCTATAAGAATTCGAAACACTCGATTAAGACGGCTTTCCCTTTTTAGCAAGTTTCCCATTTTAGTAATCTTTCCATTTTAAGTAACTTCCCATTATAGGTTCATTTGTGACAAGTTACATTAGTTTAGGGTCTAAAGTGTCATTATTACAAAGTATAGGGTTTAAAATGTAAGTATCACAAGTTTACTCATTTTACTCATTTAGTCCATTTCTTTCCCCTTTTTAACGAATAGCCTTCAAGTTTTATAATTTACAATCAACCCATATATTTTATTTAGAAATAAAATCCTTTTGAAAACTCTAGTCCATTTCGATTTCCATTTACATTTTAAGCAACTCAAAAAATTCCATAAAGATATAATGACCCTTGTGTGTTTTAAATTTTAGGTCGACACATGCCTTAGATCACAATAATCCCATTCGACACGAAGAAACCATTCCGAGACTTTATCATATTTTTAGTCAAAACAAATAAATCAAAGTGTGAATGTACACATGAGACGCATCTAGTTCGCCACAAAAATAATTAAACGTGTACATGTTGGTGTCAAACATATTTAAATTAAAATGGTATCATAGGGGTCAGCTTCATGGTTCTTCCTTTGATAATATACGTGTCCCTATGCATGATTTCATGCCAACAGTAAGGTATCCATCTTCTAACCATATCAAATTAGTATTATCATTTTATAAGTAAGATTTCAAACGTATATAGCATGCATGCATGTGCAAAGTGAGGTCACAAGAATTCAAGGACATACTACAGTAGGGTCGACATATGGCCTTTCCAAATGATATTTTATGTGCCAAAAGAGTTACCATTTTATGTAGAAGATTTTAAACGTGTACATGGTCAGTTTATTCATGTCGAATGGATCTCCAAAACACTGATTACATATGTGGGTCGAGACACACACACACTCTTCACATTTGTTATATCATGCGACGTTTAAATGTACTTATCATGTGATGTTTTAACGAGTTATCATGCATTCGAAAAGAAATCGTTTTCTACGACATGTAAGCATACAAGAAGGGGATTGAAGGTGATACAATACCCTTTGTCGTGAACGAGATGAAACAAGGAACCAAGGAAAAGCAACCCACGACAAGCAACCCAAGACGGCTTCCTTCGACCTAGCAATACCCACGACTAAAAGCCCTTATCACAGCCTCGCTTGCTGGCTCAGAACATCACGACATAGACACCAAATGCCACTCCTTCGAGTCCAACGAAACACGATCACTACCCACGTCCAGATTCAGAAACGGAAAAAAAGAACGACGAGGTCATGATAGTACCTTGTAGCGTGTGAAAAGGAGAGGAAAAACCAATGATCAAAACAAAGCAAGATGACCCCCTGGTGTGCCCTAGTATTACGACAGCAGTAACAATAACAAACCCGCACTCGAAACCAACCAACACTCGTAACAACCACGTGCATTCAGCCTTGCAAAGAGGCCTTCGAACCTCCCTTTGGACTGGTCTTGTGTCGACAAAATAAGGGTGAAGATGGAAGTTTTTTCTTTGCCGTGAGTTTTCTTGGGATAATGACATATTTTGAATGAGATTTCATGGGCTTTTATTGATGATAAAGGTGAGTTAATTTTAGCAAAATCAAGGGAGTTTGGCGTGTGATTTCAGCCGAAAAAAGAGAAAACAAAATAAGGACCAAATCAAATTTATTTACTTGCCATTTTCTTTGATAATGAAGATGCTTTTATCATGTTTTGGTTGTACAGTAAAAGTGAGTGATGTTGAGTGTATTGTGAGTTGGAAAGGGTGGCTTTTAATGTGATAAAAAAAATAAAAATATGGAGCCCCTTTAGACGTGTGATTCTGGCCGAACAAAAAGGGGAGGGCAAGACTAATTATTCTCTTTTTATTTCTTGCCAAAACAACTTGTAATATTCATTTAATTTCTAGCAACTAGTCCATGTGACCTTTAAATGTATTATATATCCATTTGTAAGTTAACTTAAGTTTTATATTTTTCATTGCCTTGTGTAAATCAATTATCATTAAGTGTCCAACGATTTTAACGAGCTTATTATATTTCGCGAATTATTAGTTGAGGGGTATTATAGTCTTTTCATACGTTTTAGATTTTTAGGGTTTTACAGGTTGCCAACCCCAACCCCCGAATGGACGACCACGTTGTCTCCACTAGCCCAACCGAACCCCAACCGGTCACTCCTAACCTTTTCATTGTTTCGGTTTGTCAGCCAACCGAAATAATTGCAAACTTTCTCTTTATCTTTTCTAGCCGTTGGCTACTTTTAATACAAAAAAATAACTTGATGTCACTCCTCCGTTCGGTGAAGTGTTGATTGCATGGCTTGCAAGTTGGGATGACCAAGCTTTAATGCTTATATGGCGAGTTATTGTCTTGCGTGTTGCAAAGAATAAGACGTGGTAGCATGGCTGTTAATTAATCTTTGCATAACGTTGATGAAAGAAATGGATTAGTGAAGTTATGGACTCCATGTTACGTGTTTACAATGCAAGATGATAAAGTGACTATGGTTTTTCATTCTTTGCATGATACGAAGTAATATGTGCATGCATGTGTGTTTAGAGTGCGGGTTCACAGAAGTTGCAAGATTGGTTTACTTGCAACAAAATCTATGTGTAGTATACATGCATAGTGAGGAGTGAGTTGTGTTTATAACTTTGTTCTTTGCATGAAATGTTCTAACTTGCATTATATAGTTAACACATGTTACTTGGTTTTCTAGCATGTTGACACATTTGTTTAATAGGAAACGTGTAATGTGTAAGGTCAAACGTGTGATGTTTAATAGGAAATATGTGACATGTGTTTTACAATAAATGTGTTTATAATGGTAAGAGAGATTTATAAAGTATGATTTCCTATGATTAGAAGAACACATTTAGCGTCGAATAAATCAAGAAGCGTTTTAATTTTTATTGTAATGTCTGTATTTTATTTGAATTATTATTGTAATGTTTGTTTTATGAATGAAATTTTAATATAAATAAAATAAAAATTACGGTTGTCATTACGGTCACCATTAACAAATTATAGTTGGGTGCAGAGAGAAAGTTGATGTGACACTAAATGTGGGAGAACATGACCACAATCTATATTACTTATTAAAACATTTGAGACTTTCTAAATAAAGAAGTATTATAACAATTAAGACAAAAAACATTTCTTTAATAAGAAATTAACAAGTCATAATCAATGACTTCTAGCATAAACTTCTTAAACTTGTAACAACTATCCTCATTAAACTTGTAACAACAATTTTAATATTCCTTGAAAATTAATTATGCTACAAAACATTCACTAAATGTAAGAGCCAACTATTGCTAAAAAAATTAAAAGGTTAAAAATCAGGAATTATGCATCCTAATTTTTGCTTCAAAATCTTAATATATCATTCACATAGGGCCACTATAAAAACATGACAAACACACAAGGTTTAGGCACAAATAACATATCCATATAATTCTGCTAAATAAAATTTACGCACAACTAGAGTGATAGTGGCATGGATTATGTCATAATTGTTCCTTTGTCCCACCTCGACGATCGTTGAGGTTTAGCGTGAATTGGTAACAATCGAGACCATGAGCTAATGGGGCGTTTTTTTCTCTTTATTGCTTTGTCCAACCTCTTAACCTCATCCGGTGCTAATTGAAGTTTAACATCAAATCGAACCAAGTCTCAAGGTAACAAAGCTTTCACAATCTTTATCCTTTCTTAAGCAACTTTGAAAATATTAGACCTACTCATAATAACAAGTTCAATAATAATTTATTCATTTTATATTTAATGCAAGCAGTTAAAAAGCGTAAGAGGGAGCTAAATTTGATAAACTGGAAACAGACGAATTCATTACTATTGAAGATGACAATAACCCGGATAGTCCTCAATGAGGAGTGTGAGGCGCTCTAGAAAAAATCCATATTAAATCTTTCACAATAGTTAATATGTTTAAATTTTGTTTCAAATCCGAGGCACATCATTTTTTTTAAATGTTGGTTTCATGATTTACTTTAACTCATTAGCATCCACATGATCATTGCTTTATTAACGTGTGGTTTCGCCTGTAAAACTTAAATACTTGATATAATGGTTCAATATTGGCGTATGCAACAAAAACTTATGAGATTATATACACAAACACATTACACACTTACACTATGTTCCTAAGTTTTTTAAATGAAAGAAAAGAATAGAAGAGTTAAAAATGGGCAGAAAAGAAGAGGAGATGAATGAAATTAAATTTTCTATATCATGTTCCCGAGTTAGGAGAGAAAAGAAGAGATAACAGATGATTTTACAATTATACCCTTGGTTATATATAAAAGTTATGTTTTATATTAGGTCATTTAAGTAACTTTATTTATTTAAAGCTTT
Organism: Chrysanthemum lavandulifolium; assembly: GCA_022545495.1. Classification (NCBI taxonomy): domain Eukaryota; kingdom Viridiplantae; phylum Streptophyta; class Magnoliopsida; order Asterales; family Asteraceae; genus Chrysanthemum; species Chrysanthemum lavandulifolium. Next base: position 67,431,545 of record CM040246.1, read on the forward strand.
CTAATATACCTTCTCTCCAAATCTACCCACTTCTTTTCTCTTCTTTCAAAAATAAAACTCGGGAACGCAGCGTTAGAGGTCGTATAAAAGAGTCAACAAGAAGAGTTAAATCATGGATCAACAATACTTTTACTACCGTTCATCCATTATGTTCAATTCCTTAAATTTAACGTTCTATTATCAAAAACTTGCCTAAATCCTCAAAACCAATAAAAGCCATCATTAGTTGTACCTAAATAAACTTCAGCTTGGAGTATCCGTAAAAATCAGTGTCTCTCAACTAATTTTTACCAAAAACTATTAAGCAATCAATTAAACTCGTGAATCCATTAAAAATTGAACCATCACATCTCATCTCATGCTAAACATCCAAATATCTCTTTCAACTTGATAACTTAATTCAATCCCAACTTTTAGAAACAATTTCATAATTAAACCTCTACCAAGAAACTGCCAACAACCTTCCTCTTCTACCTTATGTTGTGTTTCAGTAACTCCTAATTCCTTAAACTAAACAGATTTTGTCTTGTGGGACACATTTACCTGATTGTACTCTTCCATGATAGCCACATCATGATTATTAGCTATGATGCAACTTATGAACCTTGAAACCAGTCGAATCCTAAATCCGATTAGGCGGTTACTCAACCAAAAGGATCGATTATGATGATTTATAATGTCATAGTTAAACCCTAACAAATTGAGAATCTCAATGTAAAATTAAATAAAAATGCATAGCAAAGCTAAATGTCTAAGCTGGTACCTCAATATAGAAAATAAATAAAAAAAACTTAAATCAAGAAGAAACGAAACCCGAACGTGATCAACCAGAAGATTGTATTGTTGGCGTCTTTCTTTTTCACGTTAAACACAAGTTTGCTTTTTTTCTTTTTCACCTATACTCCGTAGTATATTACGAAGTACTCTTTTTGGGTTGAAAGAAACGCGTTGGTATTTACTTTAGATGTTTGTAATATGGGCTTAACATTTTTTAGTTTGGGTATGCAAAAACCACATTATCTCCTTTGTTTCTCCTACAATTTCCTGAAACTAATAATAATTACAAGTTATAAAAGCCACAATCAAGTCAAACACAAAACAAAACAAACTTTTAAGTAAAAGTTATTAAGCAAGAAATTGTCAACCTTTAATTAGGGTCACTATTAACACACAACTTAAATAGAAAGTTTAAGTTATTGAACAAATAAAACAAGGAGATTTTTGCTCACGTGTTGTGGTGGGAATATACTAATGTTAAGCGCAAAGTTTCATTTTATACAACAAGGAGGTTTTCACCGAAAAATTTGGATATAGGATACCCGTCGCTGCAACGCGCAGATACCCTGCTAGTATTTATAGTTACCATTAGCATTGCCTTACTATATAAAAATACCATAAAACAAGATAGTTTTCCATAATAAAAATTGCAAAAATCGTCCCTTCAATATGTTTAAATTGCATGGGCAATCCCCACCTTTTCGAAAATGCAAATGCGATCCTGATGGGAAACATTTGATGCGCATTTCGAAAATGCCCTTAACTTTGTCATTTCACCTTGGGGCACTTTATTTATTTCACTTCGGGCCAGGATGATATCCACACCAATATTTTCTCAAGGGACGACGCTTGCATTTTCAAAAAAGTAACGACATTACTTGCAATTTGGACATACCACAAGGACGATTTTTGCAATTTACTATAAAAAGTATAAAAATTAAAAATGATTATTTTAAAGTTTGTGGGTTGGGTTTACGGTTATCAAATTTGTGGAAAAACATGATCCTCATGAATCTCAACTGGTGATGATGATGCTTCCTCCTCTGCTTCATTCAATTCTCAGGGGACCCATATCAAATTACTAAACTTTAATCCATATTATCAACTGGGTTGCTATCTTTTTGCTCATTTAAGGTTCTTGTATCTTATGCTGGTACAATTTCAGTTTCTTTATGTGTTGAGTATAAAGGTTATGTCTCATGTCAAATTACTAAACTTTAGTTAATTTCATCATCTGGGTTGTTATCTTTTTGTTGGATTAAGGTTACTTATGTAGTACTATTTCAGTTTCTTTATGTGTCTAGTGTTGGACACATTTAAATGGTTTATCAAGATAGTTCACAGATTTTATGGGTGTCATCACCACCAATTTGCCCATGTAACCGAAGAATTGAGTCGGGTTTTCGTAGCTTTAGGTTAGGTAGAAGAAGGAAATTTACCTTAGTTTGGGCTTGTGTGGTTCCTAATGATGGAAAGAAGCATACTTTGAATTTGAAGTTTGTGAATTCGACGAAAAGGGGTGGTACGGACTATGTAAAGAGTCGAATATCGAGTGAATTAGTTGAAGGCGATGAGGCGATTCCGTTGGGTAATAATTCCAATAACTTTACTAACTTTAGAGAGGACCCTATTGTAGATAAGCTCAGGACTCAGCTTGGTGTTTTACATCCTATGCCATCACCTCCGATTAATCGGAACATTGTTGGATTATTTGTATTCTTTTTCTTTGTTGGAGTCGTGTTTGATAAGGTATGGACGTCTAGGAAAAGGAATAAATCGAGAGATGAAGGGGTGCCCGGGATGTGGCCACAAGTTCCCACGAGTTTTTCTTTGTTTCTTGAGAAGGATTTGCAGAGGAAAGAGTCGGTCGAGTGGGTGAATATGGTGTTGGGGAAGTTATGGAAGGTTTATAGAGGTGGGCTTGAAAATTGGGTAATCGGGTTGCTTCAACCGGTTATTGATGACTTAAAGAAACCAGATTATGTTGAAAGAGTTGAAATAAAGCAGTTTTCGTTGGGTAATGAGCCGTTATCAGTTAGGAATGTTGAAAGGAGGACTTCACGCCGCGTTAATGATTTACAGTAAGTTTTATCCAATTATGTTACTTTAGTTTCGATTGACATATAATGCTATGTTTATGCCATACTAGATATATATACCAAGATCTTGGCCAAATTTATCAAGTTTAATGCTATATGCTGTCCATTTGTTTTCCTGATTTGAGGTTATATCTTTCATATTTTGAGCATCATCCATTAGTTAAGTTTTTTGCTTCACAGACACTAAGACCTTTATATGTTGGAAAGCTAATCATGTTTTTACTAAATTATGAGTACATTGCTATATTAGAGATGAACTATGAAGATAACCCATATATCGTTGACTAATCTGAATGTTTTGGCTGACTTTTAATACTTTATGATATTTGATGTTATCATCAAGGTACCAAATAGGACTCCGTTACACGGGTGGTGCACGTATGCTTTTAATGTTATCACTAAAATTTGGTATCATTCCAATCATGGTTCCTGTGGGGATTCGGGATTTTGACATTGATGGAGAACTTTGGGTTAAACTGCGGTTAATTCCATCTGAGCCATGGGTGGGAGCTGCTTCATGGGCTTTTGTTTCGCTTCCAAAGATAAAATTTGAATTGTCACCATTTCGTTTGTTCAATCTTATGGGTATGTCTTTTCTCCATGCTCTTAATCGCTGTTTTCTTAATACTCATGAATTTTATAAAATATAACTAGTTTCTTTCACGCATGTACCGATGTTGATGCAACACCAGCAATCCCTGTGCTCTCCTTGTAAGTGATATATTTCATGTTCTAATTTCTATCATAATATCTATACCCCATGTAATAATTTTGGAATCATTTTGAAATAATCATTTTGAAATAATTCCTGCAATATACACGGGCATTCATGTCTGAATTAAAGTTGTATGGAAACTTAGGTTTTTGACAAAACTTTTGACGGAGGATTTACCACGGTTATTTGTTCGTCCCAATAAGATTGTCTTAGACTTTCAAAAAGGGAAAGCCGTTGGTCCAGTTCGAAATGATTTCAAGACAGGAGAAGTGCAAGAAGGAAATAAAGATTTTGTTGGCGAACTATCAGTCACTCTTGTTGATGCTAGGAAGCTCCCTTATGCCTTCTTTGGTATCTCTTCTGACTTATATGCCCCCTTTCTCAACACTGTCGGGTTTGTACGTAAACATCTTGGATATTCTTAAACTTACTATTTTGCCTCCTTTTATTCAGGAAAACCAGATCCCTATGTTGTACTAAGGCTAGGAGATCAGGTAATACGTAGCAAAAAGAACAGTCAGACAACTGTTATTGGGGCTCCCGGTGAACCAATTTGGAACCAGGTGAGAATTTGGACTTTTTGTTTGCATATTTTGACATTTACTTAAAAATAAAATATCTGATGTAAATTTGTCGTTCCTCTGACAGGACTTTTACATGCTAGTTACGAACCCTAGAAAACAGAAATTGTCAATTCAAGTGAAGGATTTTTTTGGATTTCCAGATGCAACTGTAGGCTCAGGAGAGGTAAACTTATTTTACTTCTGCATCCGTTTTTGAAACTTTAGTTGGTATATTTGATAATATTGAATGGTCCATAATCATTATGAAGGGATCATTATGTTTGTCTCTAATATTTAAAGTATAAGCCTGTGTAACATTATGGATCCATTATATTAATATTCTAAAGAAGCTTGTTCGGAATCCTAAAAGTTAAGCATCCTCGACCACTTTGTTTAGCAACTGAGCATTGAATTAAGTTGTTTTAAATGACTCAGCCTTTTGAAACTTGTGTCCGACTTCTCTCAAGGTGGAGTAAATATTCCCTTGTCTTTGATTTACGAAGTGATTTCCAAACATCAGAAACACTTCCAAACACTATCCATATAACCCATTTTATATCAGCTTATTCTCTGATTCCTATAATTCAACATATGATAATCAGATATTAAACTCACATCTAGATACCCAGACTTGGTACTAGGTTTAAATTTTAATTTTGAATGTAAAAATGTAAAAAATTTCCATTCAGGTTGATCTTGGATCTTTAAAAGACACAGTACCAACAGACAAAATTGTGGCACTGAGACGCGGCTGGGGACTATTCAGAAAAGGATATGCGGGAGAGATCTTACTTCGATTAACCTATAAAGCATATGTTGAAGATGAAGAGGATGAGAAGGTCGAGGCTGTAAGTAAAGACATTGATGCATCAGATGATGAATTATCTGACATGGAGCAAGCTGCTGCTACATACGGCACGCGTGTAAATCAAAGCGGGACCAGCAAAGAAGCTTTTATGGATGTTTTGGCAGCGTTACTTGTTAGTGAAGAATTTCAAGGCATTGTGGCTTCTGAAACAGCCAATGCTAAATATGCCACTGATGTTAGGAATTCGGAGTCAAACGAGACACCCCGTGCTACCGTTTCAGCACCCGACCTTGAGAAGTCCGAGAGTAATTCTAGAGGTATGGATTTATTCTCTCTTGGCTGGTCAAAATGAGATTAGGTCAAAACAAGTAAAGTTTTGGCATTGGTTGAAAAGTGCTGATCTGAAACATTTTTTTTCAAAATAGTATAGTATAATAGTTAGCTTTTCAATTTTATTACATTTACTATGTTATTAATTGTTTTTAAAATAATTATTCACTTTTGACCCTTACCCAACCATCCCGCACTGACCATTTTGCCACACTGGTCCCTTTACGTGTGTTATATTGACCCAACTATGAATATATCTGCAGGACAAGTCTTGTTTTGGCTTGCGGTGATCACAAGTATCTCGATAGTTATAGCACTCAACGTTGGCGGCTCAAATATTTTCAATCCATGATGCAATGCAAGAAGCTTCAGTTTTTCTAGTAAGTATCCCTTTATCTCTTTAGCTACTGTTTAGTAAATCTAGTTTGACTTTCTAGATTTTAATCTGACATAAAGAGTTTTAAATTCTACCCATTTAAGTGTTTCTGTTGTAACAAGTCATATAATTAACTTGCTTGTTAGACTTCTTTTTTGCAACAAGTTCAACACTTCTTAATTTTCAAGTTTAAAGGTAACTTGTTTGACTATCAAAAGTCAACTGCAAACTCTTCTAGCTAAACACTGTACAAAGCCATTATTTGTGTTCCTATTAACCCAATTATCATTACTTCCAGGGCAGCTCCAATTTCTACAAGGTAGGAAGGAGCCGATGTTAAATCACCTCATCAAGAAGAGATGTTTGTATGGCGGCTTGAATTAGATAAGTTCTTGAGAGCATAAAGTGATTATTTTTGTTATTATTGTGACCTTTGGGTCACTATTTTTTGTCATACATATTGTATTTGGTATATAGAGGTTTCACCAAAATGAAAGCTTGATAGAATCTACTTCCATTTTCAAATTAGATGTGACTAAAGGGGTCAAGGCGAGATAAGTGGACTTGGAACCACTCCTAGATTTGGTTAAGAAGCAATTATGTAAACAATCTATTGATGCATACAACTGATCACTAACGGAGTACCTGCTTCCTTTCCTACACGAATAAGAGGAGTTCAAGATAAACAAACAGCCAAAAATCTTGTAATGTCAAACGAATATTTTGGAAGATATAACACAGGTGATCTTAACATCACGTAAGTTGGGTGTTGCGAAGTCGATGACAAAGATAATTAATACAGAACATGGTTCATCAGAAAACAAAACAACAGAGCTTAATGGAATCAGCCATCAAAACGATAAATACAAAGTCAATTGCCATCAAAACGATACAGGTTCACCGTCATTTGGTCAGTAAGATCCAGCTTTGCCTTGACGCATTAGAAGCTTGAGTTCATTTTCAGTCTCGAGTTCATATCATTACTAGGATTACTAAATATGAACAAATAAATATATGTGTAAATAAGTTGTGTGTGCTTCATCAAGAAATATAAACCTTGATTTGGGGGGTGTTAACCGGCATGACAACGAGAAATGCAACACCTTGAGCATGATTGCCATCGGACGAGCATATGACAGCTTCTGCCAGTTGCTCCTTTTTGAGCGTTGCAATCATATTATATGTTCCAGGATGCCTAAATGTAAACACCTGAAAACTGCATACCCAATTACCATCCTAAATGTTGTTAAACACATGCATTCTTTCAACGAAACCAGCAAAAAAGTATAACCTGGTCACTGGTTTTCCAATACGATAAACAGACTAATTAGAGCATATACAAGTATTGAAAACCACTTACATGCATTTCCCAAAATAAGTTTCCAACAGGTCGACTTCCTGGAAACAAACTTTACACCCTTAAAAAGATGACAACAATGGCATAGCTATATGGGTGCCTTGGTGGGCCATGGCCAACCCATGAAGATTTGTGATGATGTATATCTTATAAATATTTATATTAGCCATTACAAGTTAATCAAATTTATACCATTTTGTCCCACTTAAAGGCAAATTAGTCATCAAGACTCAAGTATAAATATACCATATTAATGATCGTTGCTTATGATGTACCATGTTTTTTAGTCTGACTTTAGTTATTTACATTACAACTATTTGCTAATGTGTTTACCACCTATGTTATATCTATAAATGATGATTTTTTTTAGTATTATTTTACGCTACATCTCGGCCTACCCATAAATAAAATCCTGGCTACGCCACTGGATGACAACCCTTTCAAATAAGGTTTCTTCATAAATATGACCTTAAAAAACATATCCAGACACTCCCTCAAATAAGTTATTTTCTAATATGTGTATAAGACTTACAGACTGACAATCTTCTCTTCCAAGCCACATGTTGACACCTAGGCGGTCGGAAATCTCAGAAGAGGACATAATATGATGGCAAAGCTCACAAAGGAACAACGGGCAAAAGGCGTCATATGCTCGTCTGCTGGTAATCATGCTCAAGGGGATGCATTAGCAACCAAGACATTCAGCTGTGATGCTGTTATTGTGGTTGGTTATGCAATGTTTAAATAAAGGAAACTATATGCTAGAACAAGAGTACATGGTCATATTTGAAGATAAAATGCTGTATGTAAAGAAGTAAAATTTGAAGGGATAAAAAGCTTGTAAGAAATATCTTGTAATAAAATAAATTCGAAAATAAACATCAAACAAAAACACAAGATTAATTGTAGTATGAAGCAATGTTACAAAAAAGTAATGTGACATTGACATTTAGTTATTTTTTTGAATAAAAATTTGGAATGGTTTCTTGATTAACAACTTAGACAAAGATTATTTAAAAGGATAAATAAGTTATGTACTTGTACAAGTCTACAAAGTTAATAACATATACAATGCATCAAGTCAATGCATAACTTTTTTAATCATTTTCTTTTCACAGTTAATGTAAGGAAAATAGTTTGGTGCTTTTTCTAAACATTTGGTGCTTTACAAGTCATTCTTTAATACAGTAAGTAATTTGCAAAGTCTTTGTTCTAATGCTTCAAGTCATACTAATAACTTTTCTAAATAGTAAAAAGTTATGTGTAAAACGATACATTGTGAATGCTCTCGCTCTGTACTCAAGTTTTGAAATGAAAGAAAAAAGATAAGAGACAAAAATAGGCAGAAAAGAAAATGAAGCACACTAATGTGTATCAAATGCAAGTTGTGTGATATGATACATTCATCCCACCTCATATTCCATTTAATACAATGCAGGCTAAAAAAATTATTATTGTTATTGTTATTTTTTTGCATAGTTGCTTTAGAAAGTTTTGCAACTCTTTAACAACTTCAAGGGTGGTTAAATGACGAGTTTATAGTATTGACTATTGACCAAAACTAAACTAATACAAAAATGATATGCATCAATTGCAAATTAATCGTATCTTGAAAATAAACTAATCTTTCTCTTGTATAATGCTTCCCTCTTAATTTATTTGTCCAGTTTTCACTTTTTGATTTTTTTTTCTTTTTTCTTGTGTTATAAAATACTTGATGCAAAATATATTAATAGATAGGGTTTTAAATGTATTTTGATTAATATAATTTTCATCAAGTATTGTATAACACAAAAAAATACTTAATGTCAAAGTTATAAAAATTATCATAAAGTCAAACTAGACAAATACATTGGGACAAAGAGAGTAAGGGGGTGTTTGGTTCGCCGTAATCCTTCGTAATTGGATGTAATTGTAATTTGATTACATTATGTAGTCTGTTTAGTTCGCAGAATGGAGGATTGTAATTGATTACATTACGTAAAATTTTTTGGTTTCGTTAGAATTGTAATTCACCATTCCAATTACATCCAAGGAGGAATTCATATTACATAGGATGGTGGATGGAAAGTTTTGAATTACGTTGTAATTAATTTTATTATTATTATTATTATTATTATTATTATTATTATTATTATTTTTATTTATTTATTTATTTATTTATTTATTTATTTTATTTTTATTATTATTATTATTATTATTATTATTATTATTATTATTATTATTATTATTATAACATCACTTTATTAGAAACATCACTTCATGAGAAAATCATAGGAAATTACAAGAAACATCACTTCAATTTTGTGTAAATGTATTGTATGTATTGTATTATTATTATTATTATTATTATTATTATTATTATTATTTTATAAAACATCACTCATTAGAAAATCATAGGAAATTACAAGAAATTGTAAGGAGCTTAAACTAACCCACTCACCCTCTAGAAGAATAAGAAATCTAATACGAAAAAATAATAACCTGGGCCCCACTCCTAGAAATTAATAATAATAATTATAATAATAATAATAATAATAATAATAATAATAATAATAATAAAATAAAATGAAATAATAATAATATAATAATAATAATAAATATTTAATATAAATATTAAAATAATAATAATTAATATAATAATAATACCAATAATAATAAATATTCATTATAATAATTATAATAATAAAATAAAATAATAATAAAAATATTAATTATTATAATAATATTTACATAATAATAATAATAAATAAAATAAAATAATAATAATAATAATAATAATAATAATAATAATAATAATAATAAATATTTAATATAATTATTAAAATAATAATATTTAAAATAATAATAATAATATTTATTATTATTATTATTATGTTAATATTTATTATTATTATTATTATTATTATTATTTTTTTTTTTTTTTTCTTGAATTAAATTACGTTGAAATCCAAACAAACACAATGACAGAATACATCAATTGCAATTACAACACATTCCAACCCTTTAAATTACAATTCATTCAAATTACAATTCCTTTGACATATTACAATTCCTTTCAAAACATACTGCTAACCAAACGCACCCTAAGAGATTTCAAAAAGTGAAAAAATAATGTCAAAAAACTCATATGGATTAATGAGAATGCTATCGTTTTAATATTTTTATTGGTCAATTGAAAGTCAAAATTGACTTCAATTTACAAACTCATTTAAATTTCATTCAGTAAAATAATATGTATAAAAACATATGTATCAATTTTATAATAAACAAAAACTTTAAAAATGATTGGGTGTAATTAATAAAAATTTAGTTGTTAAATTGTAAACTATATACTTATCAGTTTTTTTTTTTATTTATTTATTATTATTATTATTATTTTTTAATTTTTTAATTTTATAAATTTAATAAAAACCTCGTAGACTTTATACCTCTTACACTTTATCTTTTAGCTATCTGGATTTAAAAACAACTCATATTATTTATCTTTATAAGTTTAACTCGCATGTACACGTATTTAAAAATTAAATACAGCTAAAATTATTATTAATAAGAATATAAATATCAGAATGAAGGCACGACCCCACGTGTTACTATAAGATGTAAATAAATATACGAGATTGTACATATAACAACAAAACATATTTTTTTAAAAGTTATTATGTGTTACCAAACACATAATTCTTATTTAGAGGTACCAAACACTAAATTCTAATTTCAAAATACAAAGAAAGCTATTCCATTAAACCCTATGCCAAATTCTAAAATGACTCAAAGTTAGAAAGCATACAAAAAAACTAAATATCAAATTTACGAAACACCCCTTGGAGTTCCTTTAGAGTTTAAGTCAACTTTTTAACGATGGCTTTACAAACACATTGTCACACAAACACACACATACATATGCATATCCTTTTTGGAGATCGTTCAAGAAACGTTCCTTTCACGTTGAGTAAGGCGTGACTTTCTGCGTTATATATTTACAAGATTGAATATTGTTGTTGCAATATCGCCTTGCTAGCATCTCCCATGCCAGACTTAAGGTGCCAGACCGCAAAATGTACCAAAACCCTTCTCCAATGTTAAGCACTATACTTAGCACTAAATTAGTGCTATGAATAGTAAAACACTAAATATAGTGTCACACTAATACTATTCATTTTATTTAAACTCTACATATTTGTTAAACCTTTGATAATTAACTAAAAAAATAAAATCTAATTTATATAACTTTATAAAGTTTAGTGGTGACTTTAGAAACATAAAAACTTGAAACTCAAATAAAGAAGAAAGAAAGAAAGAAAGCAAATAACCTCCGCTCCAAGCTAGCTACTTCCGGCGATCACAACTTACCTTTCCTTCCATACCAACTGTAAGAACTTATTTAATCTCAAACCTTTTATTTTCAAATTCAAATATAAGGGTTAATTAACGTGCATTGTGTTTTGTGTTAATAGTTAATACCGGGATTTGATAGATTACTTGATTTGAAACCCCATGTGATTGTTTTAGTTAGGGCTTTATTAAGTTATCAATTAGTCGTAATCGTTTTTCGGGCGAGCCTATTGAGCTGAGAATTGTTGTGATTTGCTGAACAGGAAGATTATTGTTTAGATCATGGGTGATAGTCAGTACTCTTTCTCTCTAACTACTTTCAGGTATACATTACTACTAACTTTCAAACCGGTGTTATGTGTTCATTTGAAATTGTTATGTCTGAGTGACCATTAATTGTTGTTGGCAGTCCTTCTGGGAAGCTTGTTCAGATTGAGCATGCCTTGACTGCTGTTGGCTCTGGTCAAACCTCGTTAGGAATTAAAGGTGATTTACGAGATTGTGCTTGTCGTGATAATTTATTTTGGTTGTTCTGTTGCTTACATGTGTAGCTGTTGATGGCAGCTTCCAATGGTGTTGTTATTGCAACGGAAAAGAAATTGCCGTCCATTTTGGTTGACGAGACTTCTGTGAGTCCACGTTTATGCTTTCAATATCTTTGTTATTATTGGTCTTTTTTTCGTAGCAAATGCATTAATGCACCATGGTTTTCACTTTTTGTAAACGAGATACTTTTGTTCTAAGAAAGAAGCCTGTATGTTGTGGTAATGTTTTTAGCTTTCATGATAGTAGGTAATACGTAGCTCTTTGGATGTAGCTACAAGGTACTTAATGATTACAGTAGTAGATAGAATAGTAGAATCATAATCGGAAATTTATATTAACGATTAGGGTTAAAATTTGAATAATCGATTTCTAGTTGATACCGATATAGCTGAATGAAATCATTACATTATACCTGGAATTTGTGTATTGAGGCTCAAGTGTCAAAATTTGAAGGAAGGTTTAGTAATTTCACATTTAACCATCACTAAATGGTCTGGTGGTAAGGCACTTGACTTCCTGACAAGAGGTAAGGGTTCGAACCTCGCTAGGTACACATTTGGGGGTGGTCATGGAAGGGCCGGAAACGGTCACGAGGTTACCCCCGGTTAGGCCGCGTACATCTGAGTCAAAAGACTCGCCCTCCCCGGGTAACCTGAAAAGGGAAAACCTAGTTTATTTACCCGTTTAGTAGTTTCACCCGCACACCTGCACTTGCCGGAGGTCTCGGTGGAAGCAGTCTCTCTACTCCCGGGTTTATCCTGGGCGGGTTTATCCTGGGCAGGGGTATGATCTGTCTACATTTATACCTCCCCCATACCCCGCCCCGGCGGGATTGGGTATGTTGTTGTTGTTGTATCTTGGATAATATGAGGCCACTGTTCGTAAGCCAGGACTGTCCAACTTGGTGTTTCAATTTGCAGCAAAGTTTCTTGTTTGATCTTTCTCTTTTTTACAAAATTGACAAGAATTTTGAAATTTGATCTTCGTGACTTCAGGTTCAAAAGATTCAGCTTTTGACTCCTAACATCGGAGTGGTATATAGGTATGACATCATCAAATATAAATATCAGTATTTATTTTGATTTTCTGATATGGGATGACATGAAACATTAGATCTATAGTATCTGCATATCCTGACATTTCGGATTTCCGCAGTGGCATGGGGCCTGATTCCCGAGTTTTGGTCAGGAAAAGTCGGAAGCAGGCAGAACAGTATCACAGATTATACAAAGTACTATATCTAACCTTTGTTATGTCTGTTACTTTTCTCAGCATGTAGTTTCTTTAGTGGTTAAGAAATCAATTATTTGGTTGTGTACTTCAGTTATGTATAGCTGCATCATGTTGCTTAAATGTTGTGATATTGGTATTTGCAGGAACCAATCCCTGTTACACAACTTGTGAGGGAAACAGCTGCAGTTATGCAAGAGTTTACTCAGTCAGGGTTAGTATGCCTTTGTTGACTGTTTACCTTGTCAAATAAATAAAGAAGTATATTCTCTGCCTGAACAGCTATCACGTTTTAACAGAGCTATGATAAACACAAGAAAGTTATTAACACCAAAACTCCAATGAAAAATGTTCATGTTTACCAGCAAAGCATGCTATGCATACATAGTTATAGTGAATGCTTATACTATGGACGCTGTCATTGCGAGAACAACAATGCTTTGTGGCTTATATCTGATTAGACATCTACTCAAATACATATTGTATCTGATTTCATTTGCATACACATCCAAGTCTAATATATATATGTCTGTTTCTTGTAGTGGTGTAAGACCTTTTGGCGTATCACTCCTTGTTGCTGGATTTGATGACAAAGGTCCTCAGCTGTATCAGGTAATGCTCACACTGTACTTGTCACTTGTCAGCTCAATTGCTTTTCTTATTGATGCAACATATTTGACTAAAACTTAGTTGCCTTTTTTCATGATTCATGACATTAATTGTGTCAAAAAGTATATTCCCTTTTTTGACAAATTAACCAAAAACAAGCATTATAGGGATAATCTGTAAGCCGCAACAATTTTTTATTGTTGGGAAACATATGAAAGTGTATGCGTTCTCCTTTTCTAAAATGGAAGAAATAGCAATTGTATTGACAATTATGATGTATGCAGTAGTTTTACATTTTAAGCAATGCCTTATGAGGTTCACAACTTCACATTAATGAACTTCTTTTGTCATACAACGTTTAATGCTTTTATTGTATTTAAACAAAATTATTTGGAAGCAATATTGTCTACATTTTACCTCCCCATACCTCGCTCTGGCGGGATTGGGTATTGTTGTTGTTGATTGTATTTAAACAATTTTACCTTCGGCTTTATACTGTAGGTGGACCCCTCAGGTTCATACTTCTCCTGGAAAGCCTCAGCCATGGGAAAGAATGTGTCTAATGCCAAGACATTTCTAGAGAAGAGGTACATCATTACATCTTTTATAGATGCATGCTAACTTCTGATTGGATAATTTTATACACAATCTTTGATTATGTGTTGACTTGCAGTGATTAGAGAGCAACACTTTTTTCTTTGTTCTAATGTGTGTGTTTCCTGCATTGTTTGTTTCATGGGATTTTAGCCAGCTAATTAACACAAAATTCTTGTAGGTACACGGATGATATGGAACTTGATGATGCAGTACACACAGCAATTTTGACATTGAAGGAGGGGTAAGAATATCACGTTTTCTTTTTACTTAGTGTCCATTGGTATAATGTTTCTAAGTGATATGAAAAAAAAAAAAAACACACACACACACACACTTGGATTAGGAGATTGATTTAGACCAAATTCGTTGTGTATTTCAAGTCAAATAGCTTTAAGAGAAATAACCTCGTTTCTCTTGTTCACGGCAGTTATATAATCTGTCATCTTCCATTAGTTCTCTGATTGTCACTTATCTAGGGTAATAAGCGTAATATAGTATAACGGTGGAGCTTTTTGTAACTAAGATTTGTGTGTTATCACAGGTTTGAAGGACAAATCTCAAGCAAAAACATTGAGATCGGGATTATTAGCGCCGACAGAACATTCAGGCAAGTTTACTGTTTGGATTTATAGATAATGTTGATATTTTTTGGTTCCATACAATTGTTTACGGCAATATTTACTATTCAGAATGTGATTCTGTTACATTCGTGAAAATTGCAACTTTTATGCATACAAGTTGAGTTTTTGCACTGGACATTCTTAATGGAAAATATTGCAAACTTTATTGAAAGGGGGAAGTAAAAATTGAAAACATAGTTTCTGATGTTTTCTTAAAGTTTATAGAAGTTCATTAAAAACTCTTAATGATGATGTTGTTTCCACGTTGCAGAGTCTTGACTCCAGCAGAAATTGAAGATTACCTACAAGAAGTTGAATAGACAGCCTTGCACTCTTGCAGTCCTACAAAATCTTCCAGCAACCTCTGATTTCTATTTTTATTGCACTTTAGTAGATGTTTTATGGTGAGAACTGGAACAATAATTGGAAGGTTAAATATATTGTATGTTTTCAGCTTTTATTTATTGCTGTTTTGTAGGTTTGATGTTATTTCTTGGGAAGAACCATTTTGCAATGTCTTGTTTTTTAAGGTGCGTTTGGTATGATTATGGGGTTAGAATAAGATTTGGATTTGGTATAGATTGAAAGAAAAGTAAGATAATAAGGTGGCGTTTGGTTTTGGGGGTGGGGGGGTCACATTGTGTGGATTGGATTTGGATTAACAATTATTGTTTAGTTTGTGGTTTAACTATAAAACGGTGATGTTGGCCCACAAAATAGTGTCAAAATTGATTCCATACTAGTTTGCCAGGATTTATGGTGCGTTTGGTTTGTAGTTAGGAATGACTATGAGTATAGGTTTCATAATATGGTGGATTCGAAATAGGTATCGCTAATTCAAATAAGACGTTTGGATTGTACCTAAAGTTATCTATCACAACTAAAACCAATTTAGTTTACAGCTCATGCAAGTGGGTCGCATAACTTTTTTAATATACTTAATTCGTTCATATTTAAAATAGAAAAGATAATGCCAATGTGAGTCCATATAATTGTTTTAATATAACTAAAGGAATGGTTTCTATAAACCCTTATATTCACTCGCTTTGAGAATACCTAACTTTTGTGGGTTTTCAAACACCCATAGGTGATGTTTGGTTCATAGATTTAAATTCTTGGTATTTCAAATTATGTGGGTTTTTAAACTTTGTAAATTTCAAAACCTGGTATTTAATATTATCTCATGTGTTTGGTTGGTAGGAACGAAAAATGATATACTCATTATGATTCTTTAATATGACGGTATTACCCTTTGTCGCCATTGCTTGAATCTTTAATCTTCCAAACACTATGTATGTCTACTGATCAACCAAGGGTAAAACATCAAACAAAAAATAAGACTAATGACATTATAAAATCAATAACATGTACAAGTGTGTCTACTAGTAACAATTATATAACCAACTGCTACAAAAGATTAAACATGTCATACATTTTAGAATCTTAAAAAAAAAATAAATAAATAAAAATGAAGTTAATATCTTAAGGTTAAGCATGTCACAAAAGCTTATGATTTTAACAAACATAAATCAAACTAAATATTAATAAAATTAACAAAAAACGCCTTAGAAATTAAACGGGCACTATTAAAATATTTGGACAAAAGGAACTTGTTGGTATAAAAATTCGAATTAAATAATTGTACAAATTTTGGAAGAAGATTCATGTGGTAGCTTGGGTTGAAAATACAAGAGAAAAATCGAACCAAGTGCAGAAATTTGACAGTTGCAAAGTTGTATGAATGAAAGAAGTGAGTTTCTTGATTAAGAAGATGAAGTTTGGTGGTTTAAGAAAGAGAAAGAACTCGAGGAGAAAGGATAACATGTCAACTCAGACTTATTATAAGCATGGGTCCATCAAATTGTTAACTCACTGCCATCTGAAAGAGTTTAAAACACGCCCATTTTATTATTTTTTGGAATTCAAAACGGGACCACATAATTTACCAAACACAATATTTTAACGCATTTCAATTTCAAAACCAATAAAACCCTTCCAATATAGGCGAACCAAACTGCCCCATAGGTGTGTTTGGTTCGGTGTATTTGAGTGGTTTTGGAGGGGTTCAAATATAGAATTCAATATTTTTCGTGTTTGGTTTTCTTTTAAGAGAGTTTTAAAATACTGAAAAAGCCTAAATGGGTGGGGTTACAAAAACGTGGGCTGAGGGCAAAATTTCAAACACGGAACTTTAAAGTGGGGTTAGGGTCAAAGTTAGACCACTAAACCCTTACAAGATCCATCTCTCCTCTCTCTTCCGTGTCCCTTTTTTCATTGTTCTTGACTTTTCTAATTCTTCACCATTAATTTATACCCTTTAATTCACCATTAATTTCGATATACTTCTTATTCACCATTAATTCATATTCTTTACCATTTCACCGGTATCTTCGCTTATACAAAAGCCTTAACATTCATTCATTAGTTTTGTGCATAAATCTCATCCGAGTATCTCAAATTCATCAAAAGATAGGACTTTAACAACGATTCATCGATGGGTTTACAAAAGTGAATATATGTTAACCAAAACATGTTTGTGTTTACAAAGAAGTGGATTTGGGTTTGCGCAAAAACAATGGTATGTTAAGACCCGCGTCATGTTTGGTTTACAAATGATTGTTATCGATCTTTTGAAGCAATTTTAAGAGAGTTTTTCTGCATTTTTTTGTGGTTTTTATGAGTTCATATGGTTTCTTGGGAAGAAGATATGACATAATGATGGATGTATTGTGGTGTTAAAAGAAGGGTAGATATGTCAATTACTATTATATAGCTTCATATCTTGCCTCACATATCAGCAAACCAAACACACAAAGGGATTGTAAATTACAGGTTTTAAAATATGAAATGCTACGGGTTTCTAATAAATGTATTTTAAATTTGCGAACCAAACGCCCCCATAGTGTCTAACCAAATGCATTTAATGATTCTGATAGCCATTCCATAGTGAAAAAAGTCCACACCAAACGCTTCCTCTAGATTTGAGAAAGTGGTGTAGTGGGAACACTTTTTTTGTCGTGTCTAGATATTTGTTTTTATATCTCACAAAACTAATACTTCGTGTAATTTAATTCAAAATAATATAAAATATTTATTATAATTTATAAAATATATTCTCTTTCTTAGGGTGGTTAGAATAGATTTTGTATTTGGTATAAGATTAAAGAAAAAAATGATTGATAGTATTAATGTTGTTTCTTTTGTAACATATAATTAGGAATAGATTTTATATAATACAAGAGGTTGGCGCCTGGCGTATGCATAAGGATTTTTTTTTGCACTATGTTTCTAATTTGTAACGTGATTATTTTAGGTGTATCTTCGTTGACATTATCGTTATGTGTTGTTTTTAGATGTGTGTCGTTGTTGTTTGTACTCGAATCGTTGTTGGTGCACTTTAATTAATGGATCTTCTATTTTGGCTTATTTTATTTGGTTTTGAATGTTCGTTATGAGTTTGTTGATGCGTGTTTGCATTTGTGTTAATGTTAACAGCTTGGTTTTGGATTTGTAAAGTTTAGAATTATGAAATGTATGGTTAGTATTAGGAAAAATAATTATCCGCTGAATCAATTATATTACGGATGAAAATCAGCCTTAACTCGTTAAAGGATTAGGTCATTGGTCATAGCAAAATCCATCAAAACTATATTTTATACTGATACGTTGGAATCTTTAGAATATTCTCTCACCCCATAATATATATAGATAATTATTATATACTCCCCAGCCCCAAAATTATTGTCCCGACAAAAACACACACATTTAAAAAAGCCACTATCATTGCTTTTCTCTTTAAAAATACACTTTACCCTCTTTGTTTAAAAATAGTATATATACTGACAACAATGACAAAAATATTTTATTCTAAACTTTGATATTATTGTGGGTAGAGATTTTGGAAGGAACTTTGGCGCTAAAAAATTAGTGAAAGACTTCAATTTTAATTTAGGTTGACTCCAATAATTTATTCAAGCTTGCTCCAACTTTTCCCACCATAAGTTTTTGTCTCTTTCATATGTTATCCAATAACCTTCTTTCATCTATATTTACTCATTAACTTGATCAACATAACAATACAAGGAATTACAACGATGGTGTGTAAATACTCATCATTTTTAACAATCTGAATCGCAAAACGTTTAAAATGCTCGAAATGATCAAAATATCGAAAATATTCCAAAATTGCATTTTATATGTTTCGGATGCAAAATGTTCAAAATCGGATGAAAAATGAGCAAAGTTTGCATAATTGGCGCTTCGATCCCCAAGTTTCAAAAATTGTCGAAATAGTCCCCGAGCACATAATTTCAAAGAAAAATCACCAAAGGTCCTTTTAAATCATAACTTGTCAAATTTAGTCCTTTGGTGAAAAATATAAAAGTTTGAGAAAATTACAAGTTTGGTCCTTCAAGTTTAAAATTTGGCAAAATGGTCCCCGGAAAATTGAAATGTCGGTTTGGTCCTTGTACTATTGACACTTGTCAAATTCAGCCCCTGAAACATCTTTGCGGGTTTGGCGCTCTGGTCCTCCCATTTTTTTAAATTACAAACAAGGCCTCGATATATTAAACCCTTTGCACCTTAGACCCTGTCACAATTACAATTGACCGCCATTTTAGCCTTTTGGACCCCCGCCTTTGACCTTCCTTTAATAATAAAACCCGGTCAAACCACTTTGACTTCCTCCTTCCCTCCCTCACTGTATCCCACCTTCATCATCACTCCCGCAACTCACCGCTCACACTCCACCTCCATCATCACCCCTACACCTTATCACTCCAAACACTCAATGCCAAGATACATTTAATGCACTGTATACCTAACACTCAACCCGGTGGCTTAAACAACTTTTGGCGCCAAAACCTTTAAATGGCCAAGATCAATTTTTCACAATCAATGGTTGAGATTTATGCTGGAACTATTCGAAAGGTAGAGAAACCGCTGGAGTATAAAAGGGAGGATGAGGAAGCAACAAAGGGAGTACTTAGTTTAATTTTTCACCATGTATGTCGTTTTTAGCTTGTAATATCTTAAATAGTTTTTCAAAGGTATTTTAAGGTTCTATGTATCAAAAGTAACTTGTTTAAAGTGTATTGCAACTCTTTAAGTCTAAATTCCAGTTTATGTTCATGTTTCAAATTTCATGTTAACTGTTGAATTTTTCAATTTCAATCTCTGAATCTCAAGCTTCAATCGCCTTCTTTCCAAGTTAAAACAAGTTTATATTAGCTTATAATAGCTTTTTATAAGCTTGTATTTAAGTTTTAAACAATATTGAAACCGTCAACAAAGTCAACATGGAGCACAACTGATGCAGGGAATGGAATGGGTTGATTCGAGACATGTTCTTGGGATTGAATTAGAGGCAATGGGTTGGTTTATGTAGGTTAGTAGTTACTGTGGTTCTGTTTGATTGATAGCAAGCCATTGTGGCTAGGGACACTTGTAAGTGTTTTTCAACAATTAATAGCATAGTCTCTTTTTGTGGTTACAAGTAGTTATAATCACAATTAAGGTGTATTTAGGTTGTCTCAACATAGTTTGACCATTGAAATTAGTTGGATTAATAGTTAGCTTATTTAAATTTGCTTAATCGAGTGTATAAAAGGGTGTTTGTTCTCACGAACTATCTGCTTTTTAGGTATATCGTTGGGTAGCTCTAGTTGCTTTAAGTTTGTTCGGTTCATTTGCGGTCATATCTGTCTTAGTTTTGTGTCCGGAGATCACCAAAGTAAAAATCACACCACGATTGCTTTGAACTCTTAATCATGGATTCGATAAGCAAAATCTTGAGTTGTGTTTAAAATACTTAGATAAAGCTTGTAGTAGCTTCATTTAATCTTATTACATCATTTTCAGTTGAGAAATCAAGGTCTAAGTTCATAAAAGTCAACTTTACCAAACTGTTTAAAAAGTCAAATAGTTGAAATTTCAGTTTTGGGCCAAGCTAAGTTGATTTTTGATTGCTTCCTTTCTGGGTGTTATCAAGTGAAACTTGGTGTGCAATAACTTCAGCTGGCTTACTTCATTATTACCATTTTTATAGATTTTTACAAAATTTTATCTCATCCAAAACAACTTATCAAAATGGTAGAAGGTGCCACAGACAGTGCTTGAATCATGCAGACTTGCTGCAGCTTCTTGCAACCTTTGCTGAGAGCTCTCTAGAGCTTTTCTAGGTCTCTAATTTGGTATTTAAGTACTTAGCCAGGTTAACTTGAGGTTCCAACATTTGCTCTTTAGTTTCCGACTTATTTGAGTGCTTATTTTCCCGCTTAAACCCGCTACCCAAACTGCTTTTTAGCTTATATACTCAAATAAGCCAAATCTTTGTAGATTGCTAGCCAGAGGTTTATACTTGTTGGTTTTAGTTGCATTTAGGTTATTATAGCATATTAGGACTTCAGAATCGGTTGGTGGCTTGCTTTGTTCATTTGGCTTATTCAAGTGTTATTTATAAGCCCTGGCTTAGCATTCCATATTCCTACACACAACCATCTGATTTTCCATTTTCCTATATTCCTAATATTATTTTAAGCTTTTCCTGAATTTTCAGATTTTTCCAAGTTGGTTTGCTATTTTTCGCATTTAAATTGATTTTTAGGCCTTTTAATTAGCTTTAAATACAAAAAATTAAGAAAAGGTTCAAAAAATAATTTTCATTTTCTTAAGTTAAGATAAATATAAAAGACAAAAAATATTTTTCTAGATTTTTCTTAGTTAAATTTGTATTTTTAAGTAATTTAATTAGTTTTAAATAGTTTTTAATTCCTAGAAAATAGAAAAATATTCAGAAAAATACAAAAATAGTTTTGAAAATTCTATTTTGATATTTTAGATTTTTCTAAGTCTTAATTTTATTTTTCTAGCTTTATTTCACATTTTCTTGTATTTTAGGTAATTATTTAATTAATAATAATTAGATAATTAGTTATAAAAATAATTTTCTCTTTCTAATAATTTTCTTTTATCATTAGGATTGTAAAAATATCATTTTCATATTTTTAGGGTTAATATTGTGTAAGTTTCACATTTTTATTTGACGTCGCGTAGTTTTAATTTGGTCTTATAAAAACATAAAAACAAAACATCATTTTAAATATAGTGATAGCGTTTATTTAATATTTTTTATCTTTTAATTTCCTTTAATTTGCATTTAAGCCGTTTCGTAGTTATAATCATAATCAAATCCTTTTTCGTTCAAATTTCGATCACTATTCGTTGGGTGATCCATTCATACTATTGGGACATAACGACCAGGAAACACTATACTCCCGGATCTTCATTGCATTTGTTTTGATGTTTTAAGTTTGTTCTGATTAGCCATTCACAAGTGGTTAACTTGCGTGATAAAACTGCGGTTTGGAGCGGATCAAATTTTTAGGCCACGGGAGGCGTGCTAATTATCCCACGTTAGTAGATTAGTGATTTGGATATTCACTCCTTGTTTATACCATCCGTGTGTGTTTATATTCTCTTTAAAAATAAAAACCCAAAAAGATTTTCATTCTTTGTTTTACATCATGTTTTTCAAAAATACAAAAATACTCTTCTCATTCCTCTTATCCGTATGATTCTATTTCTCTTACCCCTCGCACTGCTTGATTCTACTCTTCTTTAACTTCAAAACCGTTTAATTCTATTTCTTTAACCTCTACATGTTTAATTCTCATGGCGACGATCGATTATCCTCGTTTTTCCAATCGCAAAAGCCGTATGGAAGAGGATCGCTACATTGTCGAATCCGGATTGTTTATGCAAGCAATGTGGAAGGATGGGTGCAAGCAAATATTGTTATTGGTGCGAATTATTCGATGACTCTCTCGATGATTCTCCAAGTTTTTCCGACCATCCGCCACAACCCGATGAACCCGCTTCAAGAACCGGAGACCATAACGGAAGTGGTGGAAATTGCTAGCTCTCGAGCACACCACTTGTCCCACCTCCCGATTTTTCGAATGTTCTTGAGACTCGATAGTCATTCGGATCACCATGTTGGTTTTGTTGATTCTTTGAATAAACCGATTCCTTCCTATAACTATCAAATGCAATCGCTTATTCCTTGTGTTGTTTGGTGAGCCTCTTTTTGGTTCACCACATCGCTGGTGTACTTGTGTACAATGTGGTAATGATATCCATAACGGAGTTGTTTGTTTTGTGGTTCGAGGAATTCATTTGATTATAATCCTAATCCAAACTCATTTAGCGACCCTCAAACTTTTCCAATTACCCACCCACACCGACTTATCTTCATATAATCAACATAATCGCGTGAATTTTGTGGAGGTCCTCACCTAGGATTTGAGTGTCAATCCGGAACACGTTTGTCTATGAGCAGTTTTCGGTGATGCTCGAGTTTTGGTTATGACCAAAATCCATATGATTCACCATTCTGCACTCAACAGCTTCTTCATTGAGTACTGGAGGTCCCCATTTCACGATTGTCAAATAGGGAACCCAGGTTCCTTGTAACAATCATGACTCTTACTTGTTTGACAATTTCCAACCTCCACAAAGACCATACGGTTCAAACTCCACCGAGCCGTTATCTCAAGAAATCTCCCAAGATTTTGAAACCACAATGAAAACACTTGATGATATGATTAGTAACTTTAAGAATCAAGTGAGTGGTGAAAAGACCATGGAGAATCTTCGATCAAGAACGAGAAGAACGAGAGGCCGTAAATCTAGGGAAGAATTATTAGTCCTAGAGCATGCGCCTCAAGGCTTCCCAATTTCTCAAGGCAATTCTATATGATGATGACGAGGAGAGTTTTATCCTTTAAAGATAATATTCTCAACTCCCTCCGGTTGATATCCCCAGCTGAGATTCCATCTCAAACAATCGCTATCACACCCGAGGCTCCCACTCACTCTCGAACATGGGACGAGCATCTTGACACTATTCCCGAAAAGGAATCGGACGAATTCATAAAGTCTAGTGTTGAGAACCTTGTCCCAATCCCAAGAGAGTCACGGAATTCTTGATCATGTGTGTGATATCCTCCTCCTCTTGTCTTCCAAAATGATCATGTTGAGATGTTCTCCGATTCGATGATGATGATTCGCTATCTTGTGGAGACATCATTTATGTGGAAGATTCACCTTCGAGCTTGTTAGCTTGAAGAAGAGAATGATGAAGTTATCGACACCGAAATCAAAGATGAAGCTCTTTGAGCAACATTATTGAATGTCGGTCTTCTCATTTCTAAAATCGAGGCTTTCAAAGAGAAACCTATTTCATCTCCTATCCCCATTAAGGATAGTGACATTCTTCCGATGATTCTATTCCTAAATGAAAGCCTTGTTTTGATAATATGGGAGAGAAGATTAGTGGCGATACCACTTCTCATTCTCATAACTCTCCTCGATCATGAATCATTTACTTTTGAGGAGTTCGCCGGTGAACCCACTCATATCAATTCGAATATGATTCATTCACCTTCATGGAGTTCTCATATGAACTCACTCATATCATATCTCCATGGGAGTATGATAACTTCTACTTGATCTAGACACACCCGGATATGTCTAGACCAATTGAGCTTAAATGATGAGATTCATGCTATTATGAATTCTCCTTCGATGATGATGAGTTAATCATGATGTTTATCATGATTTTCATATCTCTTCACCTATCCGTGGCTTCTCCCTGCTCTTCACTCCTTTGGGAATGAAGACATTATCTTTGATCCCGGCATTTTCATGTACCATTATCTTGAGCCGGAATATATCTCATCGGTGTGGAACTTTCACGTGCTTCAAATGTTTGTCCAAACATCTTGAATGAAAGTCCGATGGAGATTGTTTCTTCCACTTTGCTTCCCATGAACAAATTAATTAGGGTCGAGTCAAGCTAGCGACTCGGTAATAAAAAAAAGATAGCTAAACATGGGTTTTCACCAGGTGTACCACCTAGTGTGGGAGTTGCCCACATGTTATATATATATAAGTTATAAAAAAAATAATAATAAAAAAATATCTTTCTAAATAATGGCCGTAGTATTTCCCTTTTCGTTCTTTGTTTCGGCATAATCACGGTTACTTTGAATATTGAGGGCAATATTCATTTCTAAGTATGGGGAATTCTCACGAATTTTATCATATAATTATACCAATTCCGTTTTTGGCCAATTTTTTTTTTTTTTTTTTTTTGGAGTAAGTGTTTGCACTTACTCATTTTATGGTTATCGATCCGCCATGTCTAATAAACTAAAGGATTGGCTAATCCAGAGCAAACGGCTCTTGGTAAAGATATCTCAAACTGCTGACTACTCGCA
>CM040246.1:67456889-67656889 GCA_022545495.1 Chrysanthemum lavandulifolium
TTGTATTTATTATTGAAAGATGTTTGAGATGTGTCGTATTATGTGCATCACTTTTCAAGTCTCATGAGTTACTTGTAGATTGTGATCGCCTTCTCAGTCTTGTCGGTATTGCCTGTAGGTCTCGCCGGTATTGCTAGTAAAAAAAATTTTCTTTTCTATTAGTGAAGGCTATAAGCAAATTCATGGCAGCTTAGTAGTGGAGTTTTCTTTTTATGCTTGTGTCTTTTGGTGGGACCCACCCAAACTTAGAGTCACAGCAGCCCTACTTTTTTGGTTTTACCACGTTGTCTATTTATCATGTGATTAGGCATGACCAAGACTTTTGGATATACTAATTTATTACTTCATATTAAATGTTCAATTTAAATTTTGTAGGTTTTATTTTTTAACTTTGATCATAAATATTTTTGGTTGTATTATATAATATTTGACGAAAAATATATGAATAGATTGAGTTTCAAATGTAATTTCACTATGTATTATTTTATCGAATCTTATATATGAAAAAAAAATATTTAAGGTCAAGTTGTAAAGAAAGATTTGAAAAGTAAAGCGAACATTTAATATGAGACGGAGAGAGTATTACTATTACGTAGCAGGGTATCACGCGATACAACGAAGAAAAAGTAATTATGATTTCTGTCAACCGATTTTGTTTATTAGACATTTTTTGTGACAATAAGTTTATGAATTGCGGAAACTTTTGACTAAAGTAACTAGCTATACATGATCATAAACCGGCCAGTTTTTGGCTCTAACTCAGATCACTTAGATGAAACCGTAATCATGTAACAACTCACTATGATGATATGATCAGTGTCCAAGAGATTAGAAAACCCACCAATTTAAGAACATCTTCCAAAGGTGATCATGCATGTAAATATAATATACACCAAGTAATAGAAACAGAAAATAAAGTAAGCCGCCTGCACGTTTAGGCTCACGAACTTTGCATATACGGAGTAATAACAATACTGAGTCTATGTCACATGCAGCAGTCATAGTAAACATTTGTATACACTTATTATCATTGCATGCATAAAGGAAACTTATACTGATGAGCATGGCTAATATTCATATACCTCACCTGAACTTAGTGCAACCCGAATTACATAATTTATATATATATTTTTTTCATTTAGTTATATAGACTTTAATTTTAGCATCAAAAAAATTTTCAAACTCAAAAAATATTATATTTATATTAGCAACGAGTTTTAATATTTTTAATTGTATATAAATATATAAAAGATATTTAGATTTATGTAAATTCGGTTTTTAGTTTGGTTCAGTTTTCATTTTGCCAAAATCATTTTTAAACCGAAACCGAATATTTAATTCGGTTCTGCTCGATTTAGCAAAATCGATTTTTTTTTTTTGGTTTGGTTTTGATTTATGTAGATATTACCCGATTTGTGAGCACCCCTAAAACTAGTTCGTTGTTGGCTCAACTCGATTCATGCAGTAATTATTTTTATCCGCTTACTAAGGCTAGCGTATCTCTACAAGAGATTAGAAAACCCCGAATTTCGTACCATCTTCCAAAGGTAATGATGTAATATTTAAAAATTAAATAAATAGTACTCGTAGAAAATAACGTAAGCCGCCTGTTTAGGCTCACGAGCTTGCATATAAATATTGCATGCCGAGAGTGTGCATACACCACATGCATTAGATCATAGTAAACACTTACTATCATTGCATGCATTAAAATAAAAACACAACCTACTACTTGGCTAAACCATATAAGCATGGCTGGTGAGCACTGTAACACTACTGTAACCCAGTTGTTCAAACAGTTCAATTTAAATCCTGATAAAACCGATGATCCTCTTATCTTTAACTTGTCTGGATTATGTGGCGTGGCGTATGAAAAGGATGCTGACGACAAGTTCAGCGGACCTCTGGTGGGGATCGGGATGTACATCGCTTTAGGATCGGCTCTTTGCGTCTTTGCCATGGTGGCTGATTTGTGCTTTGTTCCGAACAGAGTACGTCAAATTCCATATAAATATTTTTCTCTTAATAGTGCTACTATTACTGTGCTTAGCATCGCAATGAAATTGCCCCTAGATATGACTGGTTCAATGCCAGGTTACCTAGATCAGGCAACGAAGTTGGGAAGCATAGTATTTATGTGCACAATGATGGCTAATTTGATTCCAAATTTGGCATCGATGAATAACAAGACCCTTGTTTCAAACCTCATAGGTTTGGCCATTTTTGTGATCACCATAACTGGGAATCTCTTAATTGAGATAGTTACTGGTGTGATTGATCGTTCAAAACTCCATGAACTTTTAGAACGAACCAATGATGAATTACACATTGGGGGGTATAAGCAAGATACACGGATTTTCAAAGGTTTCTTTGTAAGGATGGCATTCCTCTATATAGGGTCAATGCTCTTTTTACTAATGATATCGGTGTCTGCAGCTGTAGCCATTCCATCATTGAAAAAAGTTCTAGAATCCAAGTATCAAGTCAGAAGGAAAGCCTTAGTTAGTAAGGAACCTACTACACTTGTGGAACTAAAACAACATGTGTCCAATTACTGGATCATGGCAAACACTGGTAGCCTTCATGTTGTTTTGACTAGTGGTCCATTATTCGCTGCTTCTATACATATATGCATGCTTAGTTCAATTACATACATAATTATGCTATGTATTAGAAATGCATTTGAGGAAAAATTTGGGTCAGATTATAAGTGGTCGATGAAAGTCATTCTTGTAGTGCAACTAATTGGTATCGTAGTAGGTGACATTACTCTACTACTAAGATATTTTAACAGCTCAAGAATCTTACTGAATGAGTATAGTTTTTCAAAAGTAGATAACTTTTGGTACGCGAAATTGTGTGAATGGAAAGGAAGGCATATACCTCTTCCAGCTGCAGCTGGTCGTAGAACAGAAAGAGTTGTTCATACAGTGAGAGGCTCTTTTTTTAACCTTCTTATTATGCTTCAGTTTGTATTTGTTCTAATATACAAATTATTAGGGCTAACCCCTCTAGTAATTAATGACGTATTTCAATGGATTTATAACAGACCCAATGCTTCATCAGAAGATGAAGACCTCAAAAACAATGCTTTGTGTGTTGGAGGTGATCATGATATAAGGCTTTATAGATATGCCATGCATTATCTCAATAAATTTATGGATAGGTTGGTCAAAAAGGCCAAGAAGAAACAAAATAACAATCTGTTAGAGCTGCTTGAGAAGTCTAATGGATTCAAAGAGGGCCAGAACTTTGCCATTGGTCAAGTTCAGATTCCGCCTTCTGTTGAGCTTAAAAGTTGGAGCTTACCGGTAATTACCTTAACATGCATTGCCATTGTTTTCCCTGATAGGCAGGAGACTCAGGACCAATTAATTGATTGGTTGATTAAAAGTGTTGATCAAGCTCTTGAGTACACTCATCTTGTGGAAGAAGGCTTTCACAGTGAAGATGAATATGCAAATGTGCATAAGAAAACTATGGATTTCTGGTACAAGGTAAAAGCCGAGTGCAAGTGGTTGGAGACCTCTTTGAAAAGAGATGCCTTTCAGGGAAAAACACCGACACAGATTCTTAAATGGTTTGATGATAAAGCAGAAGAAGCCATTCGACAAGCAAAAGTACCATTGTCGATGTGGAAGTGGAACCATTGGAGAACTATCCTGATCATAAGTTGATGATTTGCAAGTCAATGCAAAGTATTTCCCGCTCAATCTTGTCTAAATACGAAAACGGAACCCAACTGAGTACGGAAGTAGATTTTTTCCAACTTTTATCTAGCATGATTGCAGATATATTGTTTGCTTGCTTCTCCAACATACCACAAGTCATTACAAGAAAATGCCATGCGAAGGAAATAGAGAAACGGGAGGCGAGTGTTGAGGCTGCGGTCAAAATTCTTGCTCGGACTACAAAGATACTAGAAGTGTTTGGAACACCCAAACTACCAGTACTCGATCAGCACGAAATGGCATCTGTTGATAAGTGGCGTCATCCGTTAATTCAACCACCTACTGATCCAGAGTTAAGGTAATTGCTTCAACACACTTTCTTTCTTATGTATACTATTATATACGCATATATGTACATAAGGATATGCAGCTTTTTTAGGCTGGTAGCAGCAAGCATAACAGATGCCTATATGTCAAAACCGGTTTGGTCAAAATAGTTCGCTTGTCAAATTAATCCAATAAATTCAGATTTTTTTTTTTTTTTTTTTTTTTCAAGTATCTTCAAAGCGTTACACTTAAAGAGGCCTATAAAACATTCCAGTAATTCACATTATGCATTGGATGTGTCCTTTTTTTTATGTCTTGCTAGGTTGTCTTTGTAGAAACTAATTTTATTTTATTTTTTCCCTTTTACAGCAGTGCTGTGTGATAGGCCATGGAGATTGAAAAATTCAGTTGTTTCGTGGATGGTTCAGTCATAAACATCTTGCTTTATTTTAGTTTTTTCTACTTAATTTATCTGCAAGTGTGTTGTGCATGTATAATAAACTTTCAAACATTTCCGTTTCCATGTAATCTGATTTGTATAAGTTGTTTGCTTACTTGTTTGATGCAATAAATATGATAAGTTGTTTACTATTATTGATTTTCCTAAAGATGTTTTAAGCTATGATTCTCCTATGACAATAAATATGTAAAAAAATAAATAAAATAAAATAAAATAAAATAAAAAATTAGTATAAGCAAAGTTAAAGTGTATGAAGGGTATTTTGTAAAAATAGATTTGGAATAATATGCATTGATCAACATGTTTAACAGGTATAACTAATGTTACGTGAAAACATTCTGTTAGCATAAAGATTCACTTTCTTCGACCACTACCATAGAAGAATTAAGGCCCGTTTGGTATATAGTTGGGTTTGAGATTTGGATTTGGATTTTAATTTTGATTTAAATTTGGTTTAGGATTTGAATTTGATGTAAGAGAGAGAAAAAAATGAGGTAAAAGAAAATAATATAATTAAATAAAAAAATAATATTTTACTAATTAATGAAAGTATTAAAAATTGATTTTATTACTTTATAAAATAAAAATTAAAAGCATGTAAAGAGAAAACCACTTTTTGGACCTCACAATGTCAAGAAACCTTGAGCCAATGTGAGAAAAACACTCGTTGGACCCAAGAATTAAAACAGAAGAACTATTTGTATATAATTCCTATATGCTAAAGTGAAATCTTGAACCAAATGAGTGAATATTATCTTGTCAAATAGAAACCCATTCCAAAACCTCAACCAAACGGGCCCTTAGTCATCCAATTTGAAAACCCCATGGACCAAAGTTACCATAGCTAGAAATAGGGGTGTTAATCGGATCTGGTTGGTCAGGTTTGAGTCAAGTTGGTTCAAGACTAAAAATATCATACCATAACCTGACCCTATTTAAATTTCGGGTTACTCGGGTTCAAATTAATTCGGACGGTTTCTAGGTTCACTCAGATCAGGTCAATTCGGGTTTAAGTAAACCCGAATATAAGTAAAATAATTAAAAAAGGCTAATTGTAAAAGTTTACATAAATAATTTATAAAAATTATACGAAAAAAAGAAAAAGAAAAAGAAAAAGAAAAAATCTTTATTCGGTTCAATCGAATCAGCCAAAGCCAAGTTTGGCTGATATATTCAACCCGATACCTGACACTGTTTAGATCGGGTTATCTTTTTTGACACCTTGTAGAAACATAGGAACTTCATCTCCCCAACATCTAAACACAAACCAAAAACACATCCAAAAATGGAAATCACCACACAACCACCACCACCACTAAAACCCCTAACACACCAAGAATTCAAAACCCTAATCACCGACTACAACAACCACGCCCAGATCCCACCTCCTTATTCTGGGCCCACTTTAATCCAACAATCCCTCACCACCATCACCCGCAAAGACACCCCTTTACCCCTCAATCTCCACGTCATCATCTTCCTAGAACAACACCTCACCACCTTACTATACGCCACGTCATCACCACCACTCCAAACCCAACACATTTTGACCCAGCTACTAGAAACCCTAAGCCACGTCATCTCTCAACCCATCGATCACGTGACCGTCACGTGTGACCTAAAGGAATAGCTTCTCATTTCCGTCACTTCTATTTTCATATTGTTGACTATAGATAACGAGTTCGAAAGTCAAGGGTTGACTTTTGGAAGTCAAAAGTTGACTTTTGAAAGTCAACTGGAGGGGTTGGTGGAGGTTTTGTTAGGGATAGTGAACAGGAGTAGTTACGGGTGGGACCGGGGGTTGTGTGGAGTGGCGTGCGAGCATTTGAGTGAGCTGGAGAAGGAGTGTAATGGTTTGTTGTGTGAGACGGTTGGGCATTTGTGGTTGTTGTGTCAAAATGATAAGACGCACGTTGGCCAAAGCTATGTTTTGTTGTTGGAAAATGTTGTGAAAGGGATTGTGGTGACCAAGGTTAATGTGTCGGTTTTTGGGACGGCGGTTCCGTTGGTGCCCTTTTATGTGCCAAAGTTTTTGAGTGGCGAGAGGGAGAGGGATAGGGATAGGGATAGGGAGGGGTTGGGTGTTAAGGATTTGAAGAGAGTGATGTCGTTTTGCTAGAGTGGCGCGAGCTTTTGACTACGTGTGGTTTGTTTGAGTTTATGTCCATTGTGACGCCTATAGCGGTGGAGTTGGATTTGCAAGCGTCGTTGTTGAATGTTAAGTTTTCGGGGTTGCTTTATACGTTTGATATGTTGCTTTGTCATGCTTTTTTAGGAATGTTTTTGCAGTTTCCGGATGTGTTTAGTGGCTAAGAGAATGAGGTTATTAGTCCGCTTTTGCTTATTTCTAGGGAAACGCAGCATGTTTTGGTTTTTAGATTGCTTGCGCTTCATTGGTTGTTGGGATTTATGGGATTGGTGATGTCGAGAGGAAGGTTATTAAAGAAGATTTATGCAACGACTTTGAGATTTTATCCGAGTGTGTTTGATCCACTTGCTTTGAAAGCGTTGAAACTTGATTTGATTGCGTATTGCTCGATTCTACTTGATATGTCTAGATTAAACGATGTTAATGGGCATATAGTTATTGATTATTGTTAGGTTGTTTCTTGTCTTAATTGAAATTGGCTTAGGAGTTCAACTAGGCTTTTCGTTGTGTTTAATGCTTGAGTATGTTTTATGATGATATGGTTCATGGATGAAATAGCTTAGGCTCGCTGACTCCGTGAGTCATATACGAGAGATAACCTCAAAGAACTAGGGACTACGCATACCCTATGACCTTTAGGAATACAACTCGTTAAGATAAAGGACGTGACAACTCAATCAACCAATACAAGATAACTAGAGAGTAATAGTATCTAAGTGAGCACATCTTTAATCATCATATGAGCACATTTTAATTAGACATAGCTATCTGTAGTAATTAGATAATTAGATAATTAGTTAAAGTAGAGTAATCGGTAGAAGTACCATCCCCAACCAATTACCCCGAGATTTTACCTTAGCTTTCTAAAAAACATAAAAAAGATAAAAAAGAATCATCCTCAACCCCACCTTCTCGTCATATATTTCTTACTAGATTTCCTATTCCCTTATAGAACGATATCAATCCCCGAGGCTTACCCCATACTACACTACAACGATTAGGTTCACTGCCTAGGAGGTTGAAAAACTTGCTCGAAGAAAAGGAAGTTTCCTTGACCCCGACGCGCATATACGCGCATTAAGTTTTAGGCGCATTGCGGAGAATAGAATAGCTAGTTAGATCTCTATCTCATTTAGGTTCCCTTGCTTGATTCCTATCAAGTAAGATTTTTCTCATTTTCATTAGCTTCCTTGTAGTCTATCCCCTTCTTTGTGTTTTTATTCGTAAATCTCATCACTTACCATGATTCGTATCTTCATGGGAGAAACTTTGCACTACCGCTCCCAACCCGCAATGGAAAACGCATATTCCTCAAAACCTTTACCCGTTTACCACTTTGGAAATCACCTAGGTTATAATGAAATAAATTGGCAACATAATAGTCCTTTCTACGATTCGGGTTCCGATGAGGAATTTGATGACGGAGAGGCAATCGACAACGAGGAAATCATTGATGAATTTAGGTTTGAGATGGAAGAAGACCCCTCCCAATATTTTGACCCTAGGTGGATAATTGAGGTTAATTTCCCATTAAACATGTAATTCCTTTGTAAAATAGGATTTGAGAGTTTTGATGCTTACTTGAATTCATTCTTACCTTTAAACTTAATCTCAAGGAATCTATATTGTTAATACAAATAAGCTGTAAAAACGTTTATTTATATTTTACGATATTCTAATTTTTTGTCGATAACAAACGTAAAATCATTTTAACGAAACAAATAAAATACGTAAATGGTTTGAACTAGTAGTTTCTAGCATATTCACATTTTCACATAAAACACTAAAACAAGTATAACTGATTTTATGATTTAATATTACATATGTACAACAACTAGTGTTTACATATTTGGGTAAAATATACACATAACTAGTATGTAGTATATTGGGTAATATAAATGAGTAGAAACTTAAGTATCATAACCCATTGGGCAAATACATTGAATGTAGTTGGGTACAACCCAAAGCCCATGACCCATGGAGCTTGAACCATAACCCATTGCATGACATCATGCTTATATCATATATGGATAATATCCATAACCCATGGTTTTAACCCATACCCATGTGACTAGGTGCATTGCACTCAAGAGATACATTGTATCTAGCTAAAGACCCATGGATCAACCCATGAACCATAACCAAAATACCCATGGGTAAAGAGGCGCCCCACGGATCCCTAGCTTTCGCTAGACGGATCCCTTGTGGAAGGATCCGTGGGATCCGGGGAACAGTAGAATTTTTCCTCTATAAATAGTGAGCCATTTCTTCATTGTTTCTCACCCCTTTCTAACACACTTTCTCCCTGAGTTAAAAACTCTCTAACCTCAGATCCAAGAGATCTATGTTTGTAGTTTTGTTTTTGTGTGATCTTCTAGGTTCCTCTTAAAGGCGAGATCACCACCTTTGAAGTCGAGCAAGCTCAAGTCCATGAGTTGCCATGCTTCCTCATCATCAAGACTACTAAAGTCTTCTTGTTAGTGATTGTTTTTCTTTTCCTAAGAAGTGTTGAAGACATTTGTGAAAGGTGTCTCAAGTGTCAAGACGAAGATATTAGTGAAGGGTATCTATCGTCTATATCATAAGCACTTGTGGTAGGTGCTTAGAAGTCAAGACTAGAAGCATTATTGAAGGGTGCTTAGAAGTCAAGACACAAGACATTAGTGAAGGGTGTCTTGAAGATCTAGTTAAAGGCATTAGTGAAAGGTGCCTTAGATGTACATTCGATATGGTGTGTTTGATGTACAAGATAGATTAGTACTAGATCCAAGGATATTGATGTCCTTGATGATGTTTTAAAAGGAGTTGATCTCCTTTGGGATTAGTCGTTGGTGTAGTGTTAGGTAGTATTCCTCTATTGCAATGGAACTAGGTGCTTAGCCTAGTACCTAATAAAGGGTAGGCGACGTTGTGTAGGTGTGGTTCACCTTGGTGTGAAAGAACTAGGTACTTAGCCTAGTACACGATAAAGGGTAAGCGACGTTGTGTAGGTGTGGTTCACCTTGGGTGAAAGAACCCGATGGTTAGCCTAGCACCGGAAAAAGGGTAGGCGACGTTGTGAAGGCTTCTCCGCCATAAGGAGATTGGTGTAGTGATTACGAACTCTCGAGTAGGTGACTCGGGGAGTAGAGTAGGGCAAGGAAGGTGTCCTTGTATCCGAACCACTATAAATACTCGCGTTGTGGTTTTGTGCTTCTTACTCTTATCTTTTCATTACATATCTTTATATGCTTGTTTATCAACATCCAACACACACATCCAAATAGATTGACATAAGTCGATCTAAATAGTTTAAAAGGAAGTTTTAATTGGCAAAACTATTCAACCTCCCCTTCTAGTTTTCCACATATATAATAAAATTAAGGTGAATGAGTTAGTCTATCAAGGGAACAATGTTATTGATGCGGTCACTCACTTGCACATGTTTGTTGGAAGTTTTACCTATTTGGTTGAATTCATGGTTTTAGAAAACTTAGGAGAATTCATTGATGGAAGCCTCACTCAAGTGATATTTGGAAAACCCTTTAAGAGAATGACTAAGTTGAATGAACGGATGGTTGATGGTTTACTCACATTCTCTAGTGAAGTTGAGGATTTTGTTTATCAAATGCCCCGTACGCACCCTAGGTTCAAACACAAAGATATAGAGGCATGTAATCGAATGGCTCCCATTTCGATACTTAGTGAAAGAGATAAACAATGGGGGTTTAGACATACTTATGAAAAAAATGAAAGGTATTATAAAAAATGCCAAGAACTAGGAGATAATTACAAGAAATATGAGAGAATATTAGAGTGGCTTAGATATGGGCACGTAAGCGTGCATGAGACGACGTAGGAGCACGACTTCGAGTCTAACTACAAGACTCATAAATAAATAAAAACGCTTCGTGGGAGGCAACCCATGCTTAATTGTTTGATTGTTTTTTTTTTCAATTTTTGTGTGTCTTATATCTTTTTCATTGTTGTTTATTCTCATGTTAGACTTTGTGAAAATTCTTTATTTTGTCTTTAACCTCGTCTAAATTACATATAAAGGTATTTTACAAACAGATAAGTGTAGGGAAGATCACATACGTTTTTGAAAACATGAACATGAGAACTGAAATTAGTTAAATTGATATATATGTGTGTTTGTTAGAGTCAAATACTTGTATCAAGTCATAATGGATGTTTTGCAGGAATTTTTCCAGGTTTTAAAGATGTAATTTTTCTATAATTTTTCCAGAAAAACGCAGCAAACCACTTTCGGTCAGGACAACCTGACGGTGTCAGGATTAAAGCCTGACGACATCAGGCTATGTAGAAACAGATTACTCGGTTTTTCATTTTCTGTGCACTATAAATTTTTGGAAATTTTCGGTCTTAATTTTCGAAAAGCGCAAACATCCATTTCACAAGCATTATATCTTACTTGCTTTCTAGTGTAGTTGTGTGTCATATGTAGTTTTACCGCCGATTTTACGCGAAGGTTTCGTTTGTTTTCTTATAAGTGTGCGAGGTTATATTGGGTTCGATAAATACCCAAACCCTTAATCTAGGATTTGAATAGAAAATACCCTAAGTGTTTAGACCGTTAAACACTAACGGTCCTTGAGTGCATAGTCTCTCGGTGAGCCATCTTCGAGATACTCGATGAGGCGAAGAAGAAGTCTCTCCACTCGATGGGCGGAACTTAAAGGGTGAAGGCGGGTCAAGAAGAAGATGGTGGATTCGGTGGTGATGACAATAACTCATTGAATCCTAAACTCCTCTCCACTACTTACGAAGACAAACTGAAGTAGAAGGCGAAGGATATGAAGGCGAAGAATGGCGGGATAAGGCGGGATAAGTTTGAATCGAGATAAGGCGAAGTCCTTATCAACCAAAGTCAACTTTCCACGAATGGCAAACTATCGAGGCTCGGTGTCATCAACGACCTTTGGAAAGCGACCTTGTCTCTTACTTAATATAGTCTTTGTAAGCAGAGACAAAATACATCGATATTTTGTCTTACATAAATGTCGGTTGTCACTTAGGAAAGAGTTAAAACTCATACTTGTATAAATAGCATAAGAGATGGAGTGAAAGATTTAAGCTTGTGAATTGTAAAACACACACACACATGAAGCCATCTTTCACTCCTCCAAATCTAACTTAATCCACGAGATAGCTCGGTGGGTACTTGTAGTTGTGCTCGGACTTAGCTTTGAGCTTAGTGAGGAGTTACAACCTTTGTCATTTCAATCCCAAGTACTATTCATAAGTACTTGGGTAATGTATTCTTGTTTGATTCATTTCTAATAAAGAATATTATGTTGAAAATTATTCGGTGTGTTTTACTTACATCTTATCGGTCATAGATTCACTATTAACTTGTTTTAAATACTTAAAACTATTTACGATAGTGAATAGGGAACAACAAGTGGTATCGAGCAAGGTGATTATAAAACCTTTTTAAGCCGCTCTAAAACATTTTAAATCGGGATCCTTATGGTGAAATTGATGTACCCCAACTAGTCGATAAAAGGGTGGAGCTTATTCATTTGTTGCCCTAGACTTGAAGTTGGTAAATTCAACAAATGGAAAAAGCGTATGCTTTGCTATTTGATTGGGATGGAACCTTATTATATCAAGTGTATAAATGAAGGTCCATTTATCCCAAAGACTCTTGAAGGTTTGCCTAAACACGAAGCTCGATGGACTCGGGATGAGAGGAGAGTGGTCAACGGGACCAAAGACTCAAAAGTATCATCATATCATGTCTTCACGATGATATTATGGAGTCGATTATAAGTTGTAGTACAACTAAACAAACTGGGATGACCTAGTCCATAGCCATGAAGGCCCATCGATACCAAGGAAAGCAGGATAATGGACACGAAACTTGAGTATAACACCTTGAGGGCTAAGGACTCGAAACTCTGTCTCAAACTTACACGGTACAAAACTCTTTTAAATGAGCTGTCAAATGATGGTGTTAAGTTGTCCAAACATGAAATCAATGTTGGTTTTGTCAATAGTCTCCACGAGAAGTGGTTGAATTTCTCTCGGGGACTTAGGAATGCTAATCATATCCGAAATCTTGAACTTCACGAAATTTATGGGAAATTTGTCTATGAGGAAAACCTCATCAGCAGACGATACCACGACTTAAAAAGTCTCGGGAAGTCAAGAAGTCCACGACCACCACTTCAACACCAATATCAAGCGCTTTTTATTCTAACAATGTGGTTCAAGATTTCCAAGAAAATTCGGATGATGAGCGATGAGAGATCAAGTGAGGAGTACCTAAATGACACGAGCGTTGAATTTCGGGAAAGGGCACTCCTTGCTAACTCTCGGAGGTTTATAAAAAGAAACAAAGGTTTTCAAATGCTAAAGCAAATGAGGACCTTGAATGCTTTAAGTGTCATAAAAGAGGTCATTTGCAAAAGGCATTTTTTCAAAAACAATTTACGAACCCTCTTATAAACCATCGAGGTCAAATCGGTCCTCGAGGCTTTAGCAAATTTCAACCAAAAATCTATCGGTCTCATCAAAATTTTCAAAACAAATCGATCAAAACAAAACCGTTGATTTTGAAGCTAAGTATAGGAAAGTCAAAGCTAAGCTTGCATTGCTTGAGGCGATCCTCGAAACAACAAAAGTGTTCAATGCATGCGGGGTAAAAACAAAGGCCTTGTTCTTTGAAACCTTGATTGGGATGAAGAGCCGGTCTCATCGATGATGAAATGGTGCATGTCGATGCAGCGATGGCCCTCTCGAGAAGAGGACAAGCTAGTTGTTGGGAAAAATCATGCCGGGAATGGAGAGTGGGTCAACATCACAATGAAGAAGGTAAATATTTTACTTTCTATGGATGATGACTACGATTGGCGATCCTATATGAACTATATCAATGTTGACCTTAAGTTTGTAGAAGAGCAACGATTAAATCTTTTTTCAAAATATAACAAGCTAAGTTTTGAACTAAACAAGTGTAGGGATGAGCTGCTTCTTTTAAAACAAAATAAGCTTGAGGCTATCACTTTGCAAATTCAAAACACTTGAATTAGTTAAAAGAAATCGGGCTCTTCAAGATGAACTTAAGAAAGAAAAGGATATCATTGCTAGTTGAATTGCTAAGAATCCAAGAGTCTTTGATGTTGTGGGAGCCCCAGTAGCAAAAGAGAGTCATAGGTGAAGATCATCTCACGACTCTCACAACAAAGACCGATCTCCCAAACCATTTGTGTCGGGTGGCATGATTACCAATGTGTTGACTATTCCCAAGCCCGGTGATTGGATTGAGCGGGTTAATCACGAGTAAGCTTCCAAATTTCGATTACGGAAGAATTCTAGAGCACGAAAGTCAAGCTCTAAAGAGCATGCTTGGACTCACGATGTGCCCGATGGTCTTGAACACATCTCGAGTGCAAGCGAGAATCTCAAGCACCACTTCCACCCACGGAACCTCTTGAGTCTTGCTCCTAGCTCGAGCTTACTCCATTACAATTCAATCCACACTCACCAAAAGAAAGGTCGGGACTTGGTAGAACCATCCTAAAAGACCATCAAAACCAATTCAACAAGAATCTACCCCACTGAGACTTCCATCCTCTGTCCCCAGAAGGCGACCAAATTCGACAATGCGGTGAACTTGTGAGGAAGCTAGCGATAAGATGGAATCCATCGAAAAGTTCTGAATCAATCAAGGAAACAAAGTCGACCTCCTCTAGTTCCTCAAAGTCAAAAGCCACCACCAAACCCAAGCGAAGTGTGATCTATGCCACTATACCGGTCATACCAGCGACAAGCTGTTATAGAATCCTTTTTGTATGATCGCAAAAGGATGATCACGAACTTCGATCACTTACAATATGTAAGTTCACTCGATAAAGCAAACTATACCAAAGTTGGTCATCGGTATGCTTCAACCTCAAAATCTGCTCAAAGTTTAGAGCAAAACCCTTTCCTCCTTGCCCACTGTGGCTTTAATGATCATCATCGATGATTGTCTCATGAACACATCTTTGTGATATTTGCGAAATCCGACTCATGAGACATCCCGGCATGACGATGTCATCCAAGCAAGGAGAAG
The DNA here is from genome assembly GCA_022545495.1 of Chrysanthemum lavandulifolium. Classification (NCBI taxonomy): domain Eukaryota; kingdom Viridiplantae; phylum Streptophyta; class Magnoliopsida; order Asterales; family Asteraceae; genus Chrysanthemum; species Chrysanthemum lavandulifolium. The sequence goes on from CM040246.1 coordinate 67,471,559, forward strand.
TTCAAGCAACCCGAAATCACCGAGTCATCCTCGGTCTCCAAATGCAAAACACAGTGGTAGCACAATGCACTCAACCAGCGACCATGAGTCAATTGCCAAATTCAAAGCGGACCTTTAGGCCCAAGCCCACTAGTATGTGGGTCGACAAGAGAAACTAATCCAGTTTACTATTTGTGCGAGAGACACGCCGAGAGCCTATTTGGCATCTAGATAGTGGATGCTCAAGAAGCATGGTTGGTGTTAAGGAGTATCTGCACAAATATGTAAAGGAACCGGGACCCAAGGTAGTATTTGGTGATAACTCATCATGTCCCAGCTGAAGGTTATGGTTCGATATCTTTGCAATGGAATAGTTTTCTCTAGAATAGCTTATGTCAATGGTCTCAAATACAATCTCATCGATGTCGATCAACTACGTGATGCAAAGTACATTGTGCAATTCAATGACAAACAAGGCACCATTTTCAATGCCAACAAAGAAGTTGTTTTGATAGCTCTAGAAGAGATGATGTTTATGTCTTAGACATGTCAACACTCTCTCAAAATGGAACTTGTCTCTTTGCCAAAGCCACTGAAACTATCAACTGGTTGTGGCACAAGAGACTCTCACACTTAAATTTCAAAAACATCAACAACTTGGCAAAACAAAACAAGGTCCTTGGCTTACCATCACTTGTTTTTGCAAAAGATAAACCATGCTCAGCCTGTGAAAAAGGCAAACACCAAAGAGCATCTTTCAAAACAAAACAAAATTTCTCAATCAAAAGCTGCCTTCACCTCCTGCATATGGATCTCTTTGGACGATCGGTCCTAGATCAATCCGACATGAGAAGTATACACTTGTCATTGTTGATGAGTTTTCAAGATACACTTGGGTATACTTTCTTTCCAAAAGAGTCGAGGCGGTGATACTATAATGTCATTCATCGGGAACATTGAAAACCGAAATGACATTCTTGTTAAACAAATCGAGGCCGACAATGGTGCGAGTTCGAAATGAAGAGCTTGAGAATTTACGTGATGAAAGGAATCTCCCAAAAATTTCATCTCCTTACACCCCGAACAAAATGGGGTGGTGAAAGGAAAAGCAGAACTCTCATTGAGGTTGCTAGAACTATGTTAAATGGCTCGACTCTATCAAAACATTTACGGATGAAGCGGTCAAAACGACTGTTACACTCAAAACAGGTCAATCATTGTCAAAAGACATAACAAAACCCCATATGAGATATTCAAGGTAGACTTCACGATATCGACTACTTTCATGTGTTTGGATGTCTGTGTTTATTCATAACCACAAGGATCATCTAGGCAAGTTTGATGCTAAAGGCGATGATGGATACTTTCTAGGTTACTCACTAATCTCCAAAGCCTTGAGGTATTTAACACAAGGAGACAACAAGTTGAGGAAACCTTTCATGTCACCTTTGATGAGAGTTCGAAAAGCATCGGGTTCACCAACACCTCGATGGAGGAAATAGGAATTGATAACTCATCAAGATATCCTCGATGAGTATAACACTGAAATCAATTCCTCATACCAAGGCGATCTTGACATCTCATATTATGTCTTACCTCACAACCTTCCCAACCACCAACTATCGGTGAATTCATTGATAATCAATCGGTCCTATTTGGGATAGGTAACATTGAACCAAATGTTCGGGAACACGTGATTCAAGAACCCCACTGAACAAGACATCTCAACGGATGATCTTAATGATTACTATGGCTCACGAACTCGACTCTCCACGAGTTTCCGGTGACCTCTTCAAGCTCGGATCCTAGACCAAAAGTAAGTGGACAAAATCTCGGGACATTGAGCTTGTAAACATCATTGGTGAACCAGCGAGGCATGCTTACAAGAAGCATGGTTGCTAAACTAACTGCGACTTGACAAATGAATGTCTATATCTTGATTACCTATCGAAATAGAACCCAAAAGTGTCATGAGGCTCTAAAACACCCAAGTGGGGTTCGGGCCATGCAAGAAGAACTTCAGCAGTTTGATAAAAACAAGGTCATGACCTTGATCAAATGTCCTCGGGATGTCATTGTCATAGGAATGAAGTGGGTTTTGAAACAAAGCGATGAAAGCAGCATTGTCATTAAAAACAAAGCGGACTTGTAGCCAAAGGTTCTGATCAACAAGAAGGCATTGACTATGATGAGACATTTGCTCTGTTGCAAGAATGGAAGCCATCGGGATCTTCCTTGCATATGCTACCTACATGAACTTCAAAGTTTACCAAATGGATGTAAAAGTGCATTCTGAATGGTGAACTCAAGGAAGATGTGTATGTTCGACAACCTCACGGCTTTGAGAGTAGTGAATTCCACGACTATGTCGCAAGCTTGATAAAGCCCTTTATGGACTAAAGCAAGCTCCCGGGGCATGGTATGAAACTCTCTCGGCCTTCGATTCAAAACAAGTTTGTCGGAGGAAGATAGACAACACATTGTTTATCTACAGGACAAAACAAGATGTGATCTTGGTCCAGTATATGTTGATGACATCATCTTTGGCTCAACAAACTACACTCTTTGCAAGCAGTTTGAAAAGCGATGACAAAGAAGTTTGAAATGAGCATGATGGGTGAACTCACATACTTCCTTGGACTACAAATCGAACAAGCGATAAAGGAATCTCCATCGGTCAAGAGAAATACACGAAATCTCTTGAAGAAATATGAGATATCGATTGTGCCTCGGTGAAGACACCAATGGTCCCTCCTAACAACCTTGGACTGATCTCACTGGCAAATCGATCAATCAAACCCATTTCGGAGGATTGTTGGCTCAGCGATGTATCTCACTGCTTCCGGACCGGACATACAATTCTCGATCTGTCTAATAGCAAGATATCGGTCAATCCCAAAGAATCCCATCTCACTGCGACCAAAGAATACTAAGATACAGAAGGAACTCCAAGCCTTGGACTCTACTATCCAAAGTGCTCGGGGTTTGACCTCAAAGGATATTCGATTACGATTATCTTGGGTGCAACATGGACAAAAAAAGTACCTCGGGGTCTGTCAATTTCTTGGAGGAAAAGCGGTTTGTTGGAGTGCTAAAAGCAACAATCGGTGGCTATGTCTTGATTGAAGGCGAGTATGTTCTTCTTTGCGGGATCTTGTGCCAATGTATTATGGATGAAAAGTCAACTCGGTGACTATGACATCCACTACAAAATGGTACCCATCTTACGTGACAACACTAGTGCCATTGCAATCTCCAACAACCACATCCTTCACCAAAGAACCAAACACATTGATATCGGATATCATTTCATCGGGGACCACATAATGAAAGGAGACATAGAGCTTCATTTCATCCCTCTTGAATATCAACTTGCGATATCTTCACCAAACCCTTAGATGAACCTACCTTGAGGGCGAAAATTTGAATTGGGAATGCTAGACATTGAAAGTCGACAACACGAAAACCAATCCCAATCTCGATAAGTTTTCCTAAAATGGTTCATCCTCCACGAACAAAACCTCAAAATAACCCTCTCCTTTGAATGAGTAAGACTCATTCGGGGACCTGACTCTTGATATTGAGCATTGAATGAGTAACTAAATGCACCAAGTATTAGTTACTTAAATGTCCTAGGTTGGTAAACACACCAATTAAATATAGGAATATATGTCTCTTTGTCTTCTTCATTGTCAAGGGTCCTCAAACTTACCTCATCCCACTTGGCATTAAATGCCCCTCTCACATGAAATATCTTATGGATATTTTATTGTTGCAAAATGCACTTTTCTTGTGCTTTGCAAGCTGTTCCTTGAAAAGGGATTCTTTGCGGGTAGTGGAGTGGTGGCATTAAATGTGGAAATTTGAAGCGTTTTCAAAAGCGACTTTACAAATCCACATTTGTGCATAAACTACCCTCTCATCACTCTATAAATACCCTCACAAAATCATTAAAACACACACAAAGTATTTACGCAACAAAACTACGTCAAAATACTCTTTCAAACCCGAAAAATCTTTGTGTTCTTGAAACCTTTTTACGAAAAATCTTCTCTGTAAACATTTACAAAGTTTTCATCACAAACTTGAGAGATTTAAAACTCTTTGATTGTTCTAGTTCAAGATATTTTTCAAAACCCTAAAATCTTTAAATGGAAATGGCTAGAACACAATCTCTTGGTTTGCATCTCGATGGGTAGGGGATCTCGATAATGTTGAATTTAAAACAAACAATGTTATAGGCAATTTTGAATACCCCAAAATGTCGACCTATAAGGACATAATGAAATTTTTATTCAACGCCCACTGAAAAAGGCCTTTGTTCGGTGTCCTCTATCTTGTACCAAAACCTCCTCGGGGAGTTTTGGGCTACAACGATGGCCTATGACCCGACACCTCGACTAATGAGACAGACCTAAGACCACTCGGGGAGTATCTCATTAAGTTCGGTCTTTTAACGGGGAAAGATCGGTCACCACGGACTATAAAACTTTTGTACTTCAACGAGGTTAGACTACAATAATGGAGTCTATGTTGCCCATCTGAACCCTCCACGATGAAGGATGGGTTAAAACAAATCGTTTTGGATCCAAAATTTTTGGACAAGACCCGATCACCAAGAACTCATTTCCACGGCTTGGAAGATCCTGTTCACATTTGTGATTCGGGTTCTCGGTGGGAACCACTCATCCATTGAACAAGTTAATTCTATTCGATTGATGATGGCATCTTGTTTGATGAATGGGGTCAATGTCGACATTGGGAGATCATTCTGATGATCTCGTAACCAAGCTCTTGAGCAAAACTAGGACGAAATACGTTTCGTATCCTAGGTTTGTCTCATGTGCTTTACAAGTGTTCTTGGGTTGCAATTATCCTCGGGAACAAAAATATTGTGCTTTACACGGCATCTGAGTCAATCTAATTTTCAAAAGGACCCATCCCAGTCACTAATATTGTATTGACGGCCCATATGATTCTTGTAAACAACGAGAGGGACTCGATGTCTCTAACCTGCTCTAAAAAGAAAGGGAAGTCTCGGTGGGACTAAGACCAAACCCAGTCTCGGGGCCACGAGGCTTGAGAACCTGACCTAAAAGGCAAAAAAAGCCAAGGCGATCGCCACCCACTGGAGACCAAGCAACATCCACCCGGTGACAACGAAGGACAGATAAATCACAATCGGTGCCCTTGGTCCCAACTACTACTCCCAAGATCGAGAGGAAACATACAACCCGGTGGTAGGGGCGCCTTCCTGGCCCCAAGGATGACATTCGCAAATCACGACTTTTGTCGAGGGCAAGCGAATGATCCCAAAGACTCGGAGGAACTAAACAACCCGTGATAGGGATCTAGCGCCATTGACTCCGCCAAAGGCAGGAAAACACCCACGGTGTCTCGGGGTCACGGGGGGGACAAAGACTCGGAGGAAAGAAACAACCCGCCGATCTGGAACCCACCACCAATCGACTCCGGAGAAGACAGGAAAAACCCATCGATGTCGACGAGGGTCAAGGGACAAAGACTCGGAGGATTAATACCACCCGTCGATCTGGAACCCATCACCACCACTTTGTTAGCTATTCTTGATGTTCTTTGATATACTATTTTCGATGATGAACTTCTTGCGAAAGTGGCGATGAAATACTTTCGGCGGGGGAAGACATGGACGACGAGATTCAACCACATGAACAAGAATCTCGGCTGATCCAACAAAGCACGAGTCACCTTTTCAAGGCGATGATAACTCTTACGCTTCCTCGGACTCTTCATCCTCGATGAATTCAAAGGTTTGACAATGTTCTTCCAGCGAATGAAGGCGGTGGTTAAGTGGATCACAAAAGCTTCAAGGAAGCTATATTAAGGGGTCATTTGAAACATTGTGGGATCAACACTGCTGAAGGCTGCTGCAAGTTATCTTGATCTAAAGTCCGATGTGCTCACTTTCAATGCCAACAGATGAACACGGGGATCTCATGTACCAACATCTTCATAGGCGGATGAAAACACGGTTAAGTTTCTAAAGCATCTTGAGACTTGTGGGACACAGATTGATGAAATCGGGGACTCGGTCAAAGAAGACCCAACACTCAACTCAAAAGTCTTTGGAGGCTCTTGAGGCTTACTTGAAGAATTCCTCGGACCTCATTGAACTAATCAACATGCTAAAGTCGCCAATGTTCGGGGTCTTGATCTTGATTCGATCTCTTGAGCAACACTTGGGTTCCTTGGATGCTCGGTGACCACTCGGCTAAGGCATCATCTTCAATGGCTTGGAATCTTGGGCCACGAATGACGCTTTGGAATCTCTCGGGCTAATCTGGAGAAACAGGTCACCGGTCTTGACGGGATACTCGACATCAAGGCTATGCTCACCGAAATTTATCAAGCCTTCAAAGGTCAAGCCACTGAAACTCCCCGTGTCGAGAGCAACTCTTGCTCTCACTCATGTTGCGGCAGCAGTTGAGGGAGAAGACCATGAAGAGACTTCCTCTCACTTGAGGGGAGCCAGGCTCAACCGATCTCTGTACCAATTTCATCAATCCCACTGTTTCAACAACACCCATACATCTCTCAACAACATTAACAATGGCGGTGACTACACCATAACAACAACAACACCACCCTTGGTAGCATCATCTTCCTCGGGCCGGGATAAAGGAAAAGGCATAATGCAAACTCCACGAGCACGAGAAGATCCCTACATGATCAACAACACTTGAGTACACCTCACACCACAACGACTAAGTGCCTATCTTGCAAAGGAAGAAAGGAAAAAGAAACTAGGCGAGGAAGAAAGAAGAGCAAAAAGCATTGGTACAAGTTGTTCTTGAGGAAGGCGAGAATATTGGAATTGATCCAAAGAAGCTTCAAAAGGGTCGAGGCGGACAAAAGTTCAAGGATGCTCGAGTTGCTAAAATGGTGAAATGAAAAAGCGGTTGGAAGAAAAGAACAAGAGCTGCTGCGGCCATCGGGCAAGGAAGAATTGACCACTACAAGCGGTCAATGACAAGCGAAGGCTGCTGAGAAAATCACGATGTCGAAATCATCCCAAGTCGAAACCACGGCAATGAATGTTTACGGGGGATGATAAAAGACACTTCGAGGTTCATGATCCCCAAAATTCAACGACTTTGGGATCACTGAACTCGATGAGCTTGGTCCAATAATTGAAAAGAAGCGAGAATCACGGTGGTTAAGGAGGCGATGAAAATGCTCGACAAAAGGTATGAAAGGCGAGGATGCACCGGCTGGCTGGGATTCGACACCCTTAAGCGCACCACAAGGATCTCAACCTCGGTCATCACGGGGCAAAAGAAAGAGGTTGAGTTCGGCTGAGATCAAAGTGCACGGACTTGAATGCAACGAGGAGCTACACGAAGGTGTGAAGTTTGTCAAGCTGTCTTGTGATAGAAAAGCACGAAGAGGACTATTCTTCATTGATGTCTATGGAAACCCAACATTCCAAAGGTGGAGTGACATTGATCGAGCGGGAGTGGCTACAATCTTGAGCTACATACGGTGGCCTCTCAAATTCAAACTCTGCAAATGTCGGGTTACGTGTTGACTTAAATGCCAAGATAAGAGAGCATCTGACAAAGAAACACTCATCACAAAGAAAGTCAAGCTTGAAGCAGGGGAATCCATCTTGATTGACATCATTTTGTTTTATCCTTTTGTACTAGTGATAGGAACCATGTAATGTGATCAATAAAAGATGTATGTTTTGTTAAAATACTCGGTGTTCCTTATTGTATTCATTAGTACATTCGATGTAAGAAGAAGCCATTTGCTCACTTACAGCGATCAAACACTAGGCTATTTGTATATCCAAATAGGGGAGGCTGTTGGGTTCGATAAATACCCAAACCCTTAATCTAGGATTTGAATAGAAAATATCCTAAGTGTTTAGACCGTTAAACACTAACAGTCATTGAGTGCATAGTCTCTCGGTGAGCCATCTTCGAGATACTCGATGATGAGAAGAAGAAGTCTCTCCACTCGATGGGCGGAACTTAAAGGGTGAAGGCGGGTCAAGAAGAAGATGGTGGATTCGGTGGTGATGACAATAACTCACTGAATCCTAAACTCCTCTCCACTACTTACGAAGACAAACTGAAGTAGAAGGCGAAGGATATGAAGGCGAAGAATGAGCGGGATAAGGCGGGATAAGTTTGAATCGAGATAAGGCGAAGTCCTTATCAACCAAAGTCAACTTTCCACGAATGGCAAACTATCGGGCTCGGTGTCATCAACGACCTTTGGAAAGCGACCTTGTCTCTTACTTAATATAGTCTTTGTAAATGAGACAAAATACATCGATATTTTGTCTTACATAAAATGTCGGTTGTCACTTAGGAAAGAGTTAAAACTCATACTTGTATAAATAGCATAAGAGATGGAGTGAAAGATTTAAGCTTGTGAATTGTAAAACACACATACATGCAAGCCATCTTTCACTCCTCCAAATACAACTTAATCCACGAGATAGCTCGGTGGGTACTTGTAGTTGTGCTCGGACTTAGCTTTGAGCTTAGTGAGGAGTTACACCTTTGTCATTTCAATCCCAAGTACTATTCCATAAGTACTTGGGTAATGTATTCTTGTTTGATTCATTTCTAATAAAGAATATTATGTTGAAAATTATTCGATGTGTTTTACTTACATCTTATCGATCATAGATTCACTATTAACTTGTTTTTAAATACTTAAGCTGTTTTACGATAGTGAATAGGGAACAACAGATGCGAGTTTCTTGACCGGTCTTAAATTTATAGTGTCTCGGAATACCTATGGTCTACCATAGTGCACTAGCAGGCGGTGTGCCGGTCGTGTGTAGTGTAGTAAGCGGTAAAGCCGAGGTCGTCCCAAGAGCTATGTGTGTTGGATTATTACTAAGTCTAGTGTCACGAGAATAATAATGGTTTCGATAGGGATTTAATTAATTAAACTACTAATGCGAGAATAAAGTAAATGAAAGCGGATAAATGGTAAAGAGAAATCAATAGAGAAAGTGGTGCTAACCTAGTTAATCATCCTAGCTAGTTATGTCTCGTCTACTTACTTCCAATTACTTGGTGGGGTCAAATTCAAGAGGACAACATTTGGTCAATTTGCCTAACCTATCGACAAAGATGCCACCACAGGAGAAATCAGGTAGCACCGTCATAAGTCTGTTGTTCTGGTCCCTAAGCCAAGTCATTAAGTACCGCTACATGCTAGATTCATAATAGTGAGTGCCGGCCGTTAGGAACTTAGACACTACACCCCAAATTCTTAAGTTCATCCAAGCGATAGGTGATCGGTTGGTCAAATCGCACAAGTAGAAAGGGTCGTCGGTTGGTCATATCTTACCCTTCCGTCTCGATCCGCTCACCTAGGGTCATTTGGTCATATCTCCTAGGCAATTGGCCTCTACCGCCATTCAAAACTACCGAACCAAGGGTGACTACCAATGAACTATGCATGCATACACTTAGAAATAATTGTGCGGAGTAAAGGTAGCGTAAACAAAACAATTAAGGAATCATAACTAGGCTAGCACCAAAGGTGCTTAGCAGCTCATATTAATCATGCAAATCAATTCAATATTCAAAGGTACGAAATACATGAATTGAAAGTAAAAGAAATATAAAGCTAATGCTTATCGTAATGGGTGACTTCTCCCTTGGAAACGACTCCGTATGCTCCTCTAGACACCCTTGAGCTTTTCCCACGTTCTCAGTGTTGTGTGTGGAATGGGATGATTAGAAATCTTTGGAATTAGTGGGGTATTTATAGGCGGATCGGGTTCTGGCGTAACCAATATAGGAGTTCGTCGTAACCTTCTATTTCTTCGTAAAATGCACTAGATCTGCTGGTTACGGCGTAACCTAATGAATGGTTCGCCGTAGTCTTCAATAAACTCGGTTCGTCGTAAGTGATGCGATGATTCTGGCGTAAGTATCGGTGATGGAACCTCTTTTGACCTAATGTAGTTACGTCGTAACCTTTGGGAGGAGTTACGCGTAACCTTCGATAAGTTGGCATCTTGAGTCACGCAATAGTTACGGCGTAATGTGAGAGATGAGTTCTGCCGTAACTTCTTCAAAATAACATCTTGTGATAAATCTTTAGATATGTTTCCATTTCGCGTCTCTTTAGCTCCAATGCTCGTAATTTACGAAAGTGGAAAACAATGGAAAACAAGCGTAAATCCATATAAATGATATAAATAACGAGCATTATCGGAAATTGACACTTAATATTCGGGACTATTTGATGTTATCAAATATCCCCCAACGAACTCTACTTGCCCTCAAGTAGACCTTATTAGATAGATTCCTAAAAGATATCTCCCATAACACGGAAAATATGAGTTTACAAATCCCTTATGCTAGAATAAAACAAAGCCGAACACCTCACGAAGGGAACAAACACTCAAATCTCTCAACTATTCTAAGTGTCAATTTCGGGTGATCACTCAATCGCACAATCATAGCATGTATTCTATCATAAGCTTGGCGGTTACACAAATCTCCACCACTAGAGTTAAGGGCTAAACAATTCTCGAAGGCAATATGGGTAGACACGACAAAGGTTAAGGGGTGACTCGTCATTACTAACATGTCACGGCGAAGTGGACAAAATCAATGATACATGACCAAATCCATGGCCAAGACACCAAAGATTGCTCGCTGCATCACCTAGACACGCTTCATGACTAAAAGGGTAGGATAAGACATGGGATATATAATTGGTGTAAAATAAAAACAAGCAGGTAGTCTAAATCTATAACCAAGTCATCACCACTTACCGTCCGCCCAAAGTTCAAGCTTAGAAGTCAAGAAACCGGATCATGAAATGCAAGGTAGATGTGTCATTAGAGGGCGTCGTGATGGGCACACTACCTTTTCTCCAACTGTTGGCATAACTACCAACTCCAATCTTCAAATGTGACCGGGTGGCCTCCTCGATACTAAATCAATAAAGCTCATACTACGATTGCTTATAACATCGCACTTTACAATAACATAATCATAACAACCTTTTTTTTTCAACATAACAATCAATACTAACATAATATCCCCCACTTGAGATGAACAATGGGAATTGGGGGTCTTCAATGATCTTGAAATGTTGTCGATGAAAGCGTGATTTCGAACCTTTCCACTCGAACCTTGAACTTAGGCAAATGATGACTTCCCATCACAAATAAAGACTACGGGGTAGGCTAAGGTGTATAGGTGTATCGAAACAATATATTGGGTGAACAAAATGAAAGGAATGGCTCGGAAGGGTGTATCTAGGGGTATCTTGCACTAAAGATGAGTGCAACAAAAGGGTTTCACATGGGGTCGAAAAGTCGGGTGACTAATCGATAGACTCACAATGGTAGGCTGTTTGGGTGATAATCCTATAATATTGCCTTCTAAAGCGAAAAGTCCAAATACATCGAGCTAACTCAACATACCTCGTCTATGGTCTCGAAATGATGCAAAGGCCAAGTTCTAAAGTTTACAAGCTACCGGCACACTCATAATTTGGTGGATTTGGGGTAAAATATTGGAAACGGATAAGGCTAATCTCACCATATAATATCAAGGGTTGTATGTGCTCGGCTAAGGTCTAATCTAGTTAGGTTAAGAAAAACATGTCAAAATTTTAAAAATGGCATAATTTTTCAAAATAAACTAGAAAAATGAGGCGAAATAAAGTTCAAGAGATAATTCTACTCCGTCCCCCACTTGAATTGTACAAAGTCCCTTTTGTACTAGGCATTAAAATAAAGGTGAAGAAAGGTAGAATTAGGCGAGAACTTCCACAAATTTGCTCCATAAAGAAGAAGGCCCACGAAAAAAGCGTGCCTTCGTATAAGCGTCATGAACAAACTTCAATCCACGAAATCACAATACCGACAAGCATAATTCTAAAAAAAAAAATGAAAAATGAAAAACAAACCTAACTCACTTTCGTAGGAATCACAGTTGCATTTAGCGAATGCAACAAGCCTTTTAAACCACTTGGTGTCCCAAGTGGACGAGTGAAGTCTCGTGAGGGTTCTGAGGAACACACCCACAAAGTTCATTTAAAAACTAATACAAGGTTATTGTGTTTTAAAATGAAAGAATTAAAGCGAGAGAAAGTTACGTCGTAACTCTTTTGAGGAGTTCTGTAGTGGCAAAAAACACGGAATGAGTTTGCAAAGCGGTAGTTCTGGCGTAACCACCGAGATGGTATTACGCCGTAATTGGTAATCGTCAAAATTATCTTTGCTAAAAGGTTGGTTACGGCGTAATCACCAAGATGAGTTCTGTAGTAACTCTGTTGAATCGACAAGCTGCGGCACAATTAGTTCCTCGTTTCTGCAAAAATAGTTAGAAAACACAAAACCCAACGAAAAGGAAATAAAACAAAAGAAAGGGATAATTGGGTTGTCTCCGAAAGAGCACTTTTCTTTATTCTGATCTTTAAGTTAGACTCGAGCAGCGGGGCTTCTATGGGGGCCTTTGGACTTGCCCACTTCTTCAATATCTTTCATCAAGTTATGCCTCATCCGAGCGACATTCGAAGCGATTCGGAGGTATTCATTGGTTTCGATTTTCGGACTTTACAAAATTTCTCTTCGGTCCTAGGTGGTAGCGAGTGAATTCATATTTTTCGACAATAATTGGAGGTGGTCTTTTGTAGGAATCCCGAGGTTTGCACCTCCTTTGTTCGTAAGCTCGTCGTCGTCGGGATCGATAAACTCCTCATTACCTTGCAACTCAAGGTAATCTAGGATCCTTCAATATCATCATCATCGAAGTTGTACCCTTGAACCATTCTTCATCGAGCGATTCTCCACTAGAGCAGCTTGCATTCTTCTTTTTCATCATTAACCAACTCTTTGTCATTTTCAATTGTTATTTCACTCGTGTTGTTGAGACTTTCGTTGTTTGAATTTTCTTGATCCATGTACTCCTTCCAAATCTTCTCTTTGGTTAATGTGTCCACATGTCCATACTTAATCTTCACCCAACTATCGAATCCTAGGTTGTCCAGCCAAGGCAAACTCGTTCTCTCCTCATCATTGGTTGAGGACCAAAAGAATTCATCTTTTCCTATTCTCCCAGAGCTGCTTCCCCCGTTACATATATCATCATACGGGTTGCATGGCCTTGAAAAATTTCCCGGAGATTTTACTCTTTCGCACCGATGTTGCGTAATTCCTTGTTGTCGGTTTCACTTAAATGCTCATCCGTGCGGTATATGTCATTATTAGCCTCTTCCTTTTTACGAATGTGCTCCTCGTAATCAATTTTTAGCTTCTTAAGGAGATTCGGGTTAATCTTGGCATCCCGAATTGTATTGCGTACCGGTCACCAAATGCCAAGTCACCGAACTTTATACAATGTCTTTCACGCTCATGAGGGCATGTCCACTCTTCCTCTCTTTCACTATCCCGCCATTGCAATACTCACGGAAGGGGTTGCATGTAGGCCATGCTCGTGTGGACTCCTCGTCGATTATGATGGCGAGTACACCGATGAGTGATAAGTGGCTCTTCTTCATCTTCAAGGAGAGTTTCTCGAGTCTTTCATCATCGGTATATCTTGGCCACATAAATTTGTTATGGTTGATCCTATCCTTATTGCTTCCGCCATCACAAACCTCATTTCTCGGGTCACAAAAGCCCAAAGATCGTACCAATCTCCCTTAGCAATTGGTATCATTTTGCACCGTGATATTTCTTCTTAGATTTGGGCGAGAGGGCACAAGTTGATGTCATGGGACCGTCCTTTCTTTCTTGATTCTTCTACTTCAAGGAATTTTTACGCTTGCGTATCGATTCGCCGTGGCGAGTTTCTTAATTCTGGCGTAATTAGCTAGAGTCGTTATCCTCGGTGTTCTTCATAACCCGTTATCGTTGTCAAAGACATAGTTACGTCGTAACTCATTAGGCGAGTTATGGCGTAACTTCGGATCTGTCGACGAAATCATCCCTTGAATCCGTTTCAATGGCACGAACCTTGAGTTATCATCGGCAAAATCACTTTACATTCCATAGTTGGTTTAGATCCTTGGGTTTATCGTTATTCCTCCTTACTTTTTTGCTGAGCTTCTCCACCATGGATTCTAGGTTTTTCAGAGTTGTGTCGTGCTGGGAAAGGTTTCTGTCAGTATTTTCCTGGAATTCTTTCAACCACTCATCTTGCTCCTTTTGTCTTTGGGCTGAACTTTTCAGGAACTTATTAATTGTTTCTTCAAGACTAGGCTTTCTATCTTCATAAGGCCCATGGTTGTAATTTCCACGATAACCATTACTATTTCGATTATCTCCGTAAAATGGTCGATTTTCTCCATACTTAGCTTCTTCATATTCTCTTCGTCCATATGAGGACAATTTTTAAATAAGATGTCCTCCTCCACACTTTCACAACCTACTTGGATGGCATGAGCGGTTTCTCGACCTTGACATATCTCGTGAGATTTTCAATTTTACTAGCGATTCTTTGCAATTCCGTCAAAACTTCCGCCTTGGTTCCTTTTACTTCCTCCGTCGTGCCATTTTTAGAGTGATCCGCCATTTTTGAATGGCTTCAATATGAGTAGGAGTCATGTTCGGGATAGGTCCTTGATAGTCCGACATTTGCCTTGTAGTTACGTTAATTCCTTTGTAGAAAATATTGACCTTCTTTGGTTGTTCGGATCATTGGTAGGACACTTGTAAAGAAGATCGTTGTATCATCCCAAGCTTGATCTGACGTTTAAATCGTCTTCTTGTTTGAAATTATGGATCTCTAAAAGGCGGTTAGAAATCTTTGACGGGGGCAATATCTTTGAATAAAGTGTTTCTTTAGTAGCGCCCAGTATTAATTGCTCCGCGGGCAATCTTCGATCCATCTTCTGGCGGCTCGAGTAAGAGTCATAGGAAATACCCTTAGCATATGACATCATGAGACACGCCGGAATGTTGAAAAGGCTTGCAATGTAAAGGACATTTTCAACGTGCTCATATGCATCTTCGTCCTGTTTCACGAAAAGGGTTAGCGCGAAGCTCCTCATAAATTGGTCTTTGATTTGAAGCGGACATCCGCTCCAATTGCGGTCTTACGAGACCCGGCCCTTGTTCCGCTCTTGTCAGCGCCAAGTATTCCTCAAGAGTGAGGTCATCGATGTTAACAACTTCCATGGTACACGAAAACTTGAAATATGATCGTGAGAAAAGTTTAAAATGAAATTAAAGACTTAATATCAATCCTAATATAACTCCCGGCGTGGCGCCAAAAACTTGATGCGAGTTTCTTGACCGGTCTTAAATTTATAGTGTCTCGCTAATACCTATGGTCTACCCTAGTGCACTAACAGGCGGTGTACCGGTCGTGTGTAGTGTAGTAAATGGTAAAGCCGAGGTCGTCCCAAGAGCTATGTGTGTTGGATTATTACTAAGTCTAGTGTCACGAGAATAATAATGGTTTCGATAGGGATTTAATTAATTAAACTACTAATGTAGAATAAAGTAAATGAAAGCGGATAAATGGTAAAGAGAAATCAATAGAGAAAGTGGTGCTAACCTAGTTAATCATCCTAGCTAGTTATGTCTCGTCTACTTACTTCCAATTACTTGGTGGGGTCAAATTCGAGAGGACAACATTTGGTCAATTCGCCTAACCTATCGGCAAAGATGCCACCACGGAGAAATCGGTAGCACCGTCATAAGTCTGTTGTTCATGGTCCCTAAGCCAAGTCATTAAGTACCGCTACATGCTAGATTCATAATAGTGAGTGCCGGCCGTTAGGAACTTAGACACTACACCCCAATTCTTAAGTTCATCCAAGCGATAGGTGATCGGTTGGTCAAATCGCACAAGTAGAAAGGGTGTCGGTTGGTCATATCTTACCCTTCCGTCTCGATCCGCTCACCTAGGGTCATTTGGTCATATCTCTAGGCAATTGGCCTCTACCGCCATTCAAAACTACCGAACCAAGGGTGACTACCAATGAACTATGCATGCATACACTTAGAAATAATTATGCGGAGTAAAGGTAAACGTAAACAAAACAATTAAGGAATCATAACTAGGCTAGCACCAAAGGTGCTTAGCCGCTCATATTAATCATGCAAATCAATTCAATATTCAAAGGTACGAAATACATGAATTGAAAGTAAAGAAATATAAAGCGCTAATGCTTATCGTAATGGGTGACTTCTCCCTTGGAAACGACTCTGTATGCTCCTCTAGACACCTTGAGCTTTTTCCCACGTTCTCAGTGTTGTGTGTGGAATGGGATGATTAGAAATCTTTGGAATTAGTGGGGTATTTATAGGCGGATCGGGTTCTGGCGTAACCAATATAGGAGTTCGCCGTAACCTTCTATTTTATCGTAAAATGCACTAGATCTGCTTGGTTACGGCGTAACCTAATGAATGGTTACGCCGTAGTCTTCAATAAACTTCGTTACGTCGTAAGTGATGCGATGATTCTGGCGTAAGTATCGATGGCGTGGAACCTCTTTTGACCTAATGTAGTTACGTCGTAACCTTTGGGAGGAGTTACGTCGTAACCTTCGATAAGTTGGCATCTTGAGTCACGCAATAGTTACGGCGTAATGTGAGAGATGAGTTCGCCGTAACTTCTTCAAAATAACATCTTGTGATAAATCTTTAGATATGTTTCCATTTCCGCGTCTCTTTAGCTCCAATGCTCGTAATTTACGAAAGTGGAAAACAATGGAAAACAAGCGTAAATCCATATAAATGATATAAATAACGAGCATTATCGGAAATTGACACTTAATATTCGGGACTATTTGATGTTATCCTATTGATTATTGTTAGGTTGTTTCTTGTCTTAATTGTTATTGATTATTGTTGACCTTTAGGAATACAACGCGTTAAGATAAAGGACGTGACAACTCAACCAACTAATAAAAGATAACTAGGAGTAATAGTATCTAAGTGAGCGATCTTTAATCATCATACGAGCACACTTCAATTAGACATAGCTATCCGTAGTAACTAGATAATTAGATAATTAGTTAAAGTAGAGAATCGGTGAAGTACCACCCCAACCAATTGCCCCGAGAACATTAATTGAAATTGGCTCGATCCCCGATGTGATCGTGCGGATTATCTTGTGTTGAATCTAAATGTGAGACTAAACATGTCACTAACCCTTTATGAACAAGTACACATGTGCTTGTACAATGTGCTCTCGGTCTTTTGGTACAATGCTCGGCTCAATCGGGAACTACTTGGTTCCTCAGGAACATAGCTCATTCGGGGCTATAGCTTGCGAAATGATGTACTTACCTTGACTCCTATTCACTGAATCTGGACTAAATCCTTCCATGTCCTTGTATTAATCAAGTTTCCAAAAAAAAAAAAAAAAAATTTCTACAAAACTTGTAATATACTCCTTTCAAAATTTTATCACGTTTTCCTATCTAATAAAGAATATTTTCTTTGTTATCGATAACATCTGGTCCTGAAATGTCATTCAATAATGCACGGGATCATAGATGAAGTTCGAACAATTGAAATATTCTTGTTTTCATTTCGGGGTAAACTTATGTGCAATCAATGTTCTTTGATGAACTTGATTGAGGGAAAATAATGTATATCTTGTTCTTGACTATATGCATTGGCTTACATGTTGGTTATAATGCTTGCTTGTTTGTATATTGAGGTCGATAGGTTTTTACCTTAGCTTTCTAAAAACATAAAAAGATAAAAAAGAATCATCCTCAACCCCACCTTCTCGTCATATATTTCTTACTAGCATTCCTATTCCATTAGAGAACGATATCAATCCCCGAGGCTTACCCCATACTACACTACAACGATTAGGTTCACTGCCTAGGAGGTTGAAAAACCTGCTCGAAGAAAAGGAAGTTTCCTTGACCCCGAACGCGCCTTACGCGCGCATCATAAGGTTGAGTCAAATAAAAGAAGTGTTTGTGTTGCTATGGTCACGGGTCAGGTTATACATGATCAAGTCGAGTCACGGTCGGGTTTGGATCTTTTGTGAGCTCTAAAATGGTGTTACGGTCATCTTGTTACAAGTCGAGTCAGTTTAGATTTGCTTATATTAACGAGACGGGTCGCGTGTTATTTAGTTGTTCGTTGGATTTGGATCTTTTGCTCGATCTCGGTTAACAGCCGACGCGTGTGGTGTATGTGTTGTGTTTGTTGACTCGAAAAACTGACTTGGGTCGACTCAGTGGATTCGGGTCGGGTCAGGACCCGTACGGGTCGGGTTTGACCCGGAGGTCCACACCTTAGGGCTTGTTTTGGACTTAGTGTGTTGATTTGTCATATGGTATGGGAACTTGGGTTGCGAGATTGATTGAGTCCCTGGTTATGTTAACAAGAGTGTTTGGCTATAAAATTTAATCGGCTAAAATAAAATATAACTTGTAATTATTATGAGAACGATGACTTAACTATTGTGATATTGGTAAATTTTGATTAAACGTTTAAAACTTGTTACATATTGGTAAATAATGGTTATTAGGATTCAGAATTAATTACAATTTGTGACTTTGGGTGTTTTTGGCAAAAGTAGTCATGAATGTAGTAGTGAGTAGTAGTCATGAGCTATGCACTCACTCACACATCTCACAACTTCTTAAAGAAGCATTGGAAAATTGAGCATTCTAAAAATAGGAAAGCTCACCGCTCATTTGCCAAACAACTAATAAAAATCAAAATGCTCATTGTTCACCGCTCATCACTCCAAAAAGCTTCACACCGCTCCGTGCCAAACATACCCTTTAACTTGGCTAATACACATCGATACGACTTATTAATTGGACATATTGGGTTTATTTGGAATATGTATTAACTTGTAAATAGATATTGAAGTACGTGACTAACGGTAATTGTTTATTACTTGTAATATTGGTTAAAAATGCTAGGTTCATTTTGGTATACTTAAGTTGTAATAACATTCTTCGTACATTGAATACTTGACATATTTAGTTTATATGATACGTGTACTAACTTGTATTTAATATTGAAACACTTGATTATCGATAATTAATTGTTACTTGGGACATTGGTATGTTTCGGGAAATTGAGATTGGGACTTGAATTTGGATAAAACGGATATATAATCGGATTGGACACGTTAGCGTTAATGAATCGTTATTAATAAGACAATTGGAAAAATTGAACACTTCGGCCTAGAGACGGATACAATATATTAGACTCTATACGAATTTAATATATTTGATTCGTAACGGACTTAAATATTCAATTAACAATTATCGAACTAATAACGAGAAGTTAACCTATCAATTTCCTAAGAATATGATTCAATTAAATTTCAAGTCCGTATTAATTAAAACTTAAAATTATAGTTTTATAAACATAAATTGACTTTTCCAAGGTATTTGGGATTATGGGAAAATTACCGAAACTTACCAATTGACCTATTTATATTTCATTGATAAGTTGTCGTCATTTCCTAGTCTTCTTTGGTTTGCTTGAGTGTTGTCAGTATTTCTTTACTTTGTCGATGTCTTTTCGTCTTCGGCGTGAGTTCTAGTCAGTATGTCTCGACTATGTCGATGTCTCCTCCTCTTTCACGTGAGTTGTATGTCGAGTCTATGTTTCTTACCATCACACGAAATGTTAAAACTAAACTTTTGGAGATTGATAATGGACAATTGAAAGTAATAATACGAATAATCACATTACCTTTTTATCGACTTCGTCATCATATGAGCCGTATTTTGAGATAATCATATACGCATTAGGTTGCGCCGTTTCCGTTCTATCGTACTCGTTGTACCTTGATGCCGTGGAGATTAGCTTTAGATGCCAGTCGTGTTAGTTGAGAATAGTGCATTGCTGTGGCTAGGGTGAGTTCATAGCCCCTATTTTCAAAGGTTTTTATAACTAATTTGGGGAGAATACATGTTGGTTTTAACCGAACATAATTGGATATGTGAAATGTTATTTGAGAATGACTATTGATTGAAATATTTGAATCGGTGATTGAATGCTTTACGTGTTTATTGAAATTAAATGTGAGTGCAAATTATTTCTTGGACCTGCCACTACTCTTTGGAATTGCTAATGTTACGGACTTACGGATAACGATTGTTAAATTAATAACATACTTGACTGTTAAGTGAGTATAGAGTAGTAAAAAATTCACTATAGCAAGTTTAGAGTATCATTTTACGCTTTTAAAAGTTTATGATATTAAAAGTTTTCTTCATTATTAAAAATTTATGATACTAAAAGTTTTACTTTGCAAAGTTCAAAGTACTAAAATACATTTTGATCCAAAAATAATGTGACCTGAGCACGAGATGACGAAGAAAAGGTTAATAAATGAATTTGAGAGCTTCGGGTTGGGTGTGTCGCAGGGGGACGGTTCGATTCGGTTAGTTTGAAGATTTAAATTATCCATCGCGGGGTGGGTAATTAATTTTATTACCCAAAACCGAATCGTACTATGCGGGTAACCGGACAAGCGGGTACCCGAAATGAGCTTCGGGTATCGGTTAACCATTTTAGATGTTTAATCGATTTTAACCGTATAAATAACAAGATGTTCTAGAACGTAAAATGTCATTTTTAGTATAATTAAATGACATTTAATAGATAATAGTCATATAAAAGTTATCCCGTTAGAATAATTGCATTCAAATCTCCATAGATAATCAATTAACAAAATAATAGTTATCGCCGTTTATAGATTACGATCATATTTAAAAACTTTCACGCACAAATGTTTAGAAATATTTACATTAGAAGCAAAAAAGGTGTTATACAATAAAATTAGTGCAATAATATAATTAATACTTATACAATTATTTGAATATTTAGTTAAAAAAAACTTCATGTATTAAGTGCGGTTCGGTTCGGTTAACCGCGGATATCAAAAAATAATAACCCAAACCGAACCGTGATAAGCGGGTTTTTTTGGGTTTCGGTTTCTTCAGTTTCGGTTGTTAGGATTGAACGGTTCGGCTCGGTTCGTTGGTTTCTCGGATTTTTTGAACACCCCTAGTCGCAAGGACTCTCAACAGGGTCGTCCCATAGATTTTTGTGCATTGTTCCACTATAGCAAATATAAACCCTTAAACACAAATAGTCCAAAATACTTCTATATAGAATTTATTAAAATTGCTAAAGTCGCAACATGTATTTAAAAATAATAATAGCAAAATACGCTAACTAATAGTCACATATGATGTAACTTATTATCCAGTTATTCATTCTCAATTGCTATTAATGTTAATTCATTTTTGCGATAATGTTTTCAATGAAAGTATTTGTACTTCACCTCAAAACCTACTAATATATATTTTCTATTAAATTAATCTTAAATCCAAACAATTAGATTTAGTTATATTTAATATATTTAAATCATATATAACTAGTAAATAAAACAAAAGCATAGAAAAAAAAAAAAAAAAAAAAACCTTGGATATTAGTGAGTAGTTCGTGGATGAGATGAACGGAAGAAAATTATAAATTTGAAACATCTTTTGATTCGCTGGACTTATAAACTTCTACTGTAAAGTCTTCTTTTAGACACTTGCTTCACCACTTGTTTAAAGAAACAAACTAAGATTCCTTAAACTTTGTATTTTAGGAGATGATTTGGACACCTTATTTTTTTATTTGCACAAATACACAATCAATTAAAGTATGGATAATATTTGATGTTTGGATTGGTGTATCCCAAGCAATTTTCAATATCGGCGAATCAATTCTCATTTTTTATGATGACCACTAACATTACCTTCACGTTAGTGTCATATTATTATTCAGCACATAATCATATCTATCACCTTTTACCTTTTATTGTCACCACAATAAAAAATATACACTCACAAACCATAAAAAAAATGTGACAGTGGTCACCACTATGTGCAACTTTTAAAGGTGATGAGTACCTTTTTTTTATTGAGGGTGACGCGTGATGGAGGTGATGACTCACCCTGATAAAAACCAGTCTTACCTAATTAAATAATTATCACCGGTGTAATTTGAGTTAAAAGCAGCATACTTAAAGATTTGGTTATTTACTATATCGAAAATTTACCATGATGAGGAGGAACGAATTATGCGAATCAACCATTAATTTCAGTGAGATGGTTTTGATCTGTAATTCACTAATTTGTAATTGATATGTACATGAATATGCGTACACCAAAACACATTGTATTGAAATTAAGGTGTGTTTTGTAAACAATAGAATAACGGTATAAGAAAAAAAAGACATAACCATGTTCGTAGACTTAAATGCATATGATGATGAGATATTGCTTAATATATTTCATCATCGTGTCCGTAGTATATTATGATCTACAGTATGCTATTTGGAGTATACGGAGTCTTTGTGCGAAAAATGAAAATGAGACCTAAATAAATGATGAAGAGCATGCCTCGTCCTTAAAGAAAATGTAACAAGTTTTCTAGCATTGTTTGTCGAACGTGGTCGTTATTAACGAGTTTCTCTATTTGATAACGTAAGCCCAATTTCGTACCATCTTCCAAAGGTATTGATGTAATATTTAATTATCAAAATAATAGTCTAAAATAACGTAAGCCGCCTGTTTAGGCTCACGAGCTTTGCATATAAATAATGCATGCTGAGTGTGTGATACATCACATGCAGCAGATCGATCAGTGTAAACATTTGTAAACACTTACTATCATTTGCATGCATTAAAATAAAAACACAACCTACTACTTGGCTAAACCATATAGGATGGCTGGTGAGCAGTGTAACACTACTGTAGCCCAGTTGTTCGAAAAGTTTAATTTAAATCTTCAAAAAGAATACGATTATAATCTTTATCTTAACTTGTCAAGTTTATGTGAAGTGGCGTATGAAAAGGATGACGACGACTGGTTCAGCAAACCTCTAGTGGTGATCGGGATGTACATCGCAGTAGCATCGGCTTTCTGCTTCCTTGCCATGGTGGCCGATTTTGTGTTTGTTTGGAAAAGAGTAGGTCAAATTCCATATGGACGTTTCTCTCTTAATACTGCTGCTATTACTGTGCTTAGCATCGCAATGAAATTGCCCCTAGATATGACTGGTTCAATGCCAGGTTACCTAGATCAGGCAACGAAGTTGGGAAGCATAGTATTTATGTGCACAATGATGGCTAATTTAATTCCAAGTTTGGCATCTATGAATTGCGAGACGCTTGTTTCAAACATCGTAGCTTTGGTCATTGTTGTGTTCACCATAACTGTGAATCTCATAATTGAGATGATTACTGGTGTGGTTCATGCTCATCCAATATTTCGTAAACTTTTACCGCGAGGCGATGGTGATCATGACCAGTTAGAAAGGATCCCTGGGTATAGGTATGATCCAAGTATTTTCCAAGGTTATTTTGCAGTGATGGCATACCTCTATATAGGGTCAATGCTCTTTTTACTAGTAATATCTGTGTCTGCAGCTGTAGCCATTCCATCAATGAAGGAAGTTATAGAATCCAAGTATCAAGTCAAAAGGAAAGCCTTAATTAGTAAGGAACCTACCACACTTGTGGAACTAAAACAACATGTGGCCAGATATTGGATCATGGCAAACACCGGTAGCCTTCCTGTTGTTTTCACTAGTGGTCCATTATTCGCTACTTCTTTATGTATATGCATAGTTTGTTCAGTTACATACTTAATTTTGCGATGTCTTAGAGATCCATTTGGCGAAAAATATGCATCAGATTATAAGTGGTCGATGAAAGTCATTTTTGTAGTACAGTCATTAGGTATCGCAGCAGCTGACTGTACTCTTATACTAAGATATTATAAAAGCTCAAAAATCTTTCGGAATTATTGTAGTTGTAAAATAGAGGAGTTTTGGTACGAGAAATTGTGTGAATGGAAAGTAAGGCATATACGTCTTCCAGCTGCAGCTAATCTTAGAGCAGAAACTGTTCATACTGTGAGAGGCACTTTTTTAAACCTTCTTATTATGTTTCAGGTTGTATTTGTTCTAATATACAAATTCCTAGGGTCAGCCTCTCTAAAAATAATTAATTGCGTATTTAGGAGTATTCATAGCAGACCCATAGCTTCGTCAGGTGATGAAGACCTCAGAAAATATGCTTTGTGTGTTGGAGGTGATATAAAGCTTTATAGATATGCCATGCATTATCTCAAACAATCTATGGATGGGTTGGTCAAAAAGGCCGAGAAGAAACAAAATACGGAACTATTAGAGTTGCTTGGGAAGTCTAATGGATTCAAAGAGGGCCAGAACTTTGCCATTGGTCAAGTTCAGATTCCGCCTTCTGTTGAGCTTAAAAGTTGGAGCTTACCGGTAATTACCTTAACATGCATTGCCATTGTTTTCCCTGATAGGCAGAAGACTCAGGACCAGTTAATTGATTGGTTGATTATAAGTGTTGATCAAGCTCTTGAGTACACTCATCTTGTGGAAGAAGGCTTTCAGAGTGAAGATGAATATGCAAATGTGCATAAGAAAACTATGGATTTCTGGTACAAGGTAAAAGCCAAGTACAAGTGGTTGGAGACCTCTTTGAAAAGAGATGCTTCTCACTTTCAGGGAAAAACACCGACACAGATTCTTAAATGGTTTGATGATAAAGCAGAAGAAGCCATTGGGACAAACAAAAGTACCGTTGTCGATATGGAAGCGGAACCATTGGAGAACTATACTGATCATGACTTGATGATTCGCAAGTCAATGCAAAGTATTTCCCGCTCAATCTTGTCTAAATACGAAAACGGAGCCGAACTGAGTACGAAAGTGGATCTTTTCCAACTTTTATCTAGCATGATTGCAGATATATTGTTTGCTTGCTTCTCCAACATACCACATGCCATTACAAAAAAATGCCAAGCGAAGAAAATCGAGAAACGGGAGGCGAGTGTTGAGGCTGCCGTCAAAATTCTTGCTCGGACTACAAAGATACTAGAAATGTTTGGAACACCCAAACTACCGGTACTCGATCAGCACGAAATGGCATCTGTTGATAATTGGCGTCATCCGTTAATTCAACCACCTACTGATCCAGAGTTAAGGTAATTGCTTCAACACGCTTTCTTTTTTATGTATACTATTATATATATACGCATATATGTAGGTTGTCGTCTTTGTAAAAACTAATTTTATTTTATTTTTTCCCTTGGGTTAATTGCATTTTTGGTCCCTGTAGTATGGTCAAGTTGAGGTTTGGTCCCTAAAACTTTGAAAGTGCAATGATAGTCTTCATTTTGAAGTTTGGATTGCAATTTTGGTCCATGGATAAAGTGAGATGACTAAAATACCATTTGTCTTATTCAGAGAAGACAAATGTAATCGATTAGGACCAAAAATGTAATCCAAACTTCAAAATAAGGACTATCATTGCACTTTCAAAGTTTTAGGGACCAAACCCGCAATTTAGCCATACCACAAGGACCAAAAATGCAATTAACTCTTTCCCTTTTAAAGCAGTGCTGTGTGAAACGCGATGGAGGTTGAAGAATTCAGTTGTTTCGTGGATGGTTTGTCATAAAGCATCTTGCCTATGATGATACTTCATGGAAAAATATAGTTTTTTTTTCTACTTTACCTGCAAGTGTGTTGTGCATGTATTATAAACTTTCAAACATTTCCGTTTCCATGTAATCTGATTTGTATAAGTTGTTTGCTTACTTGTTTGATGCAATAAATATGATAAGTTGTTTACTATTATTGATTTTCCTAAAGATGTTTTAAGCTATGATTCTCCTATGGTATGCCAAACCAAAACCAACAACTTCAATGGTTATTATCCATAAATGCCTATGACATTAAATATGTATAAAAAATAATAATAATAATTTAAAAAAAAAAAAAAAAATTACTATAAGCAAAATTAAAGCATAGGTTTATGAAGAGTATTTTGTAAAAATAGATTCGGAATAATATTCATCGATCAACATGCTTAACTAGTATAACTAATGTTACGTGACAACATTCTCTTAGTAACAGCTTAAAGATCCACTTTCTTCACAAGCCAGAAAACCACTACCATAAAAAAATTAGTCATCCAATTTGAAAACCCCAAGGACCAAAGTTACCATAGCTAGAAATAGGAGTGTTAATCAGATCGGGTCGGTCAGGTTTGAGTCAAGCTGGTTTGAGACTAAAATATCATACCAAAATCTGACCCTATTTAGATGTCGGGTTACTCGGGTTCAAATTAATTCGGGACGGTTTATGGGTTTACTCGGGTCGGCTTAATTCGGGTTTGAGTAAACCCGAATATAAGTAAAAGAGTAAGCTACATCATTCGTCCTTATGGTTTGCGTTGACCGACAAGTTTCGTCCTTTGACCGAAACAAATGCACCGTTCATCCCTAAATGCGAAACATTATGTACCATTGGTCCATCCGTGTCCCTCTAACAGAGATGGATAACTCTCGTTAAGTCATAACGCATGAGGGTAAAATAGTCAATTCACCTTCAGACTGATCTCATTATTAATGTTTGACTGCAACTTGCTTCTTGCACCATTAATATTTGACTACATCATCTTCCACAAACATAAACCCATCATCTTCCTTATAAACACCTTCAATCCACAAACCCTAACCCACTATCCTCCATCCTCATTAAAAATCTACTACCCCGCCATATACCATCATATGAAAGCAATACATTAAAAATTTGTTACCCCTACACAGTGACTTAAAAAAACCATAATTTACTTACTGTCTACCAACATTTCAGAAAAATCATCATCAATCTTTAATCAATAAAAAACCTGAATATAACAAAGAAACCAAGAACAAAGATTTTATCTTTTAAAAATCAAGACCCAAACTCATTTAATAATCCCGGTGATGCTATTCTTTATTATGTTTTTTGAGTTTGTGTTTTTTATTGTTAGAGGATTAAGATAATGATTTTCATTTTTGGTTAAAAAAAATAATCTGAACAATTTGTGTGATTTGTTAATTATTTGCATAAGTTGAAAGATCAAAACTTGTTGGTAGAGTCAAGACAGCAGATTGTTCTTTTGGATTCGAAGATTGATTTTAAGAAGGTGCGTGGTTATTAATTATGGGGAACTGGGGATTTTTTTTAATAGGTTTGAGTTTATGTATTTAGTGATGGGTGTTTTGAAATTTTTGGCAAAAAGTTCTAATGAATATGACGATTGAGGTTTGTGAAGGTGGTTGGAGGTGGTGAGAGTGGTGGTGGTGGTGGTGGTGGGTGAATATAAAGATGATAAGTGGTGAGAGTGGTGGTGGTGGCTGGAGTAATGGTGCTAGTTATTTTAGATCTATGTAAACATGATGGTGGTAGGTGACTGGTATTTGTGGTTTTTGGTACAGTGTTTTTGAATGTTGATTTTAGAGATTGTGAAGGTGTTAATGGTGGAGATGAAGATGAATATATGAAGAATGTGGAAAACTAGAAGGGGGTTGAATAATTTTGCCAATTAAAACTCGTTTTAATTATTTAGATCGACTTATGTCAATCTATTTGGATATGTGTTGGATGTTGATAAACAAACATATAGAAGTATGTAATGAAAAGATAAGAGTAAGAAGCACAAAACCACAACGCAAGTATTTATAGTGGTTCGGCTACAAGGACACCTTCCTTGCCCTACTCCACTCCCCGAGTCACCTACTCGAGAGTTCGTAATCACTACACGACACCAACTCCTTATGGCGGAGAAGCCTTCACAACGTTGCCTACTCTTTTTCCGGTACTAGGCTAACCACCGGGTTCTTTCATACCAAGGTGAACCACACCTACCACAACGTCGCCTACCCTTTATCCGGTACTAGGCTAAGTACCGAGTTCCATTACAATGGAGGAACTACTACCCAACACTATACCAACGACTAATCCCAAAGGAGACCAACTCCTTATTACGACATCATCAAGGATATCAATATCATTGGATCTAATACTAATATATCTTGTACATCGAAACACACCATATCGAATGTACATCTAAGGCACCTTTCACTAATGATCTTCAAGACACCTTTCACTAATGTCTTGTGACTTGACTTCTAGGCACCCTTCACTAATGCCTATAATACGGACGATCGACACCTTTCACTAATGTCTTCGTCTTGACACTTGAGACATCTTTCACTAATGTCTTCAACACTACACTTCTTAGAATAAAGAAAGAATCATCAACAAGAGGACTTGATGAGTCTTGATGATGAGGAAGCATGGCAACTTATGGACTTGAGCTTGCTTGACTTCAAGGTGGTGATCTCGCGCAAAGAGGAACCTAGAGAATCACACAAAACAAAATTACAAACATAGATCACTTGGATCTGGGGTTAGAGAGTTTTTAACTCGAGGGAAAGTATGTGAGAAAGGGTGGTAAATAATGAAGAATTGCTCACTATTTATAGAGAAAAAGCCTCTTGTTCCCCGGATCCCACAGATCCTCCCACGAGGGATCCGTCTAGCGTAAAGCTAGGGATCCGTGGGACGCTCCTCTTACCCATGGGTATTTTGGTTATGGGTCATGGGTCATGGGTTATGGGTTGATCCATGGGTCTTTTACTAGATCTGATGTATCTTATGAGTGCAATGCACCTAGTCGCGTGGGTATGGGTCAATACCATGAGTTATGGATATTATCCATATATGACATAAGCATGATGTCATGCAATGGGTTATGGGTCAAGCTCCATGGATATGGGTCATGGGCTTTGGGTTGAATGTATTTGGTCAATGGGTTATAATACTTAAGTTTCTACCCATTTATATTACCCAATATACTACATACTAGTTATGTGTATATTTTACCCAAATATGTAAACACTAGTTGTTGTACATATGTAACACTAAATCATAAAATCACTTATACTTGTTTTAGTGTTTGATGTGAAAGTGTAAGTGTGTTAGAAACTATGAGTTCAAACTAATTACGTATTTTATTTGTTTCGCTAAAATGATTTTACGTTTGTTATCGACAAAACATTAGAAGATCGTAAAATATAAATAAACGTTTTTACGGCTTATTTGTATTAACAAAGAAGATGAAGAATTGTTGTAGATGTTAATGTGTGGTGATGGTTGGAAATGAATGTAATTAAAAGAGGAAGATAAAGTTAAAAGTGAGGTAAAAAGACTAAAATACCCTCACGTGGGTATCACATGTGAATAGATAACGAGCGTTATTGAAGACCGTTAGAGTAAAGGACCAATGATACATAACGTTTCGCATTTAAAGATGGATGGTGCATTTTTCGGTCAACGCAAACGACAAAGACGAATAGTGTAGTTTAATGATTAAAAAATTGGCTAATTCTAAAAGTTTACATAGATAACTTATAAAAATTTTATGAAAAATATAAAAATAAAAAAAATCCTTATTCGGTTCAATCAAATCAGCCTAAAGCCGAGTTTGGCTAATATAATATCTGACCCTATTTACGCTATGTTCTTAAGAAGAAAAAAAATGAAGAAAGTGAAATAAAGATAAAGTAAAGTAAATGAAAGGAAGTAAAGTCACTTTCATCCCAAAATTGGAAGGAAACTTTTATCACTAAAATATATTCACTTTCACTCACTTTACTTCCTAAGAAAAACTGGAAAACACAACTTTTATCACTTTCACTTTCCTTCCTTCCTTTTACTCAACTTGAGAACACAGTTTAGCATTTCGATTAGAGAAAAGTACAAAAAAAAAATGAAAGTACAAAAAGTACAAATAATAAAAAAAAGTACAAAAAGTGTACTTTCATTTGGATACGTGGCAAATTTTGAATAGAGCTTCGAAATCGAGTGGTTGCGCATAACCATTTTAAATATTGGGTTAAAACTTCAACAAAAAAGACTTCAAAAAAGATTTTGGCTCAAAACTAAAAAAGAATAAGCTTGTTTTCTATTTTTACCCCTTGTAGAAACATAGGAACTTCATCTCCCCAACATCCAAACCAAAAAACACATCCAAAAATGGAAACCACCACACAACCACCACCACCACTAAAACCCCTAACACAACAAGAATTCGAAACCCTAATCAACGACTACAACAACCACGCCCAGATCCCATCACACACCACTGGGCCCACTTTAATCCAACAATCCCTCACAACCATCACCCGCAAAGACACCCCTTTACACCTCAAGCTCCACGTCATCATCTTCCTAGAACAACACCTCACCACCTTACTGTACGCCACGTCATCACCACCACCAACCCAAAACACCCAACACATTTTGACCCAGTTACTCGACACCCTTAGCCACGTCATCTCTCAACCCATCGATCACGTGACCGTCACGTGCGCCCTAAAGGAACAGCTTCTCATTTCCGTCACTTCCATTTTCATACTGTTGACTATAGACAACGAGTTCGAAAGTCAAGGTTTGACTTATGAAAGTCAACTGGAGGGTTTGGTGGAGGTGTTGTTAGGAATAGTGAACAGGAGTAGTTACGGGTGGGACCGGGGGTTGCGTGGAGTGGCGTGCGAGTGTTTGAGTGAGCTGGAGAAGGAGTGTAATGGTTTGTTGTGTGAGACGGTTGGGCATTTGTGGTTGTTGTGTCAAAATGAGAAGACGCACGTCGGGCAAAGCTATGTTTTGTTGTTGGCGAATGTGGTGAAAGGGATTGTGGTGACTAAGGTTAGTGTGTCGGTTTTTGGGACGGCGGTTCCGTTGGTGCCGTTTAATGTGCCAAAGTTTTTGAGTGGCGAGAGGGAGAGGGAGAGGGAGAGGGAGAGGAAAGGGATAGGGAGGGGTTGGGTGTTAAGGATTTGAGGAGAGTGATGTCGTTTTTGCTAGAGTGGCCGCAGTTTTTGACTACGTGTGGTTTGTTTGAGTTTATGTCGATTGTGATGCCTATAGCGGTGGAGTTGGATTTGCAAGCGTCGTTGTTGAAGGTTAAGTTTTCGGGGTTGCTTTATACATTTGATATGTTGCTTTGTCATGCGTTTTTAGGAATGTTTTTGCAGTTTCCGGATGCGTTTAGTGGCCAAGAGAATGAGGTTATTAGTCGCCTTTTGCTTATTTCTAGGGAAACGCAGCATGTTTTGGTTTTTAGATTGCTTGCGCTTCATTGGTTGTTGGGATTTATGGGATTGGTGATGTCGAAAAGGAAGGTTATTAAAGAGAAGATTTATGCAACGGCTTTGAGATTCTATCCGAGTGTGTTTGATCCACTTGCTTTGAAAGCGTTGAAACTTGACTTGATTGCATATTGCTCGATTCTACTTGATATGTCTAGATTAAACGATGCAAATGGGCATATAGTTTCGGATATTAATAGCTCTGAAGTGTCGGTGGTGAAGCTTTTTGAAGATGGTCTTGAGTCTGTATCGGGTTATAAGTGGTTGCCACCATGGAGCACGGAAACTTCTGTTGCATTTCGTACGTTTCATAAACTTTTGATAGGTGCTTCTTCGCATTCAGATGCTGTTTCTTCCGCTAGTGTTCTTGTGGAGTCGACAATTTTCCATGCTTCAGAGGTAACAATGTAAGACCTATTATAGCTATGTTCTGCTTTTCGATTAGGTAATATATTGATGGTAACGGATATAAACATTCTTTATAAGCCTTGAATATGCCTTTAGATTAGGTACGCTGACCTTTGGTTGAGCCTACGAGGAACTTTATAAACGCTATTAATGTGTGTTTAATTTTAGGATTTGTTTTGTTCCTATATATGAAAAGTTCTAGTCAGTAATATTAGTACTAACTGTCAAAAGATAGAAGTATCTGTAAGCAAGTAAAGGTGGCAATTTAGGGCCGTTAGATATCTATTGCATACTATGTAGCTGCTTTTTGTCTCATGTGCTAAATTTGTCAAATGGAATTTTATAGTTCACCACCCACAATCGGATTTGTTGTTTGATCTTTGCATTATCTGTAAGCAAGTATAATGGCATTATAGATGCCTTGTGATTATATTCCTAAATTAGTATAACTACATTTTAAAAGAGGCTGGTCGTGGTGTCTTTATGGCATGTCATACTATATGAATTCTAAATCAGTGTTGTTCTTATATCTTTGCATTTAATTTTCATTGTGCAGAGGAGGCTAGTGACTATGACGTTAGAGTCCCGTGGATTAATTCCTGTTATCGTAGCTTTTGTCAACCGCTTGCTAAGGTGTCATAAGCACCGCTTTTTTGGAGTGCGTCTGCTTCAAACATTTAGTAATCATTTGCTTCCAAAGGTTGACATAGACTATCGACTGGGATCTTATTTCCCACTCTTTGAAAAAATTGCTGAAAATGAGACGGTTCCACCAGGTGGATTGCTAGAGCTATATGGTAAATACATGAGTATTCTAGTTGAAAACCATGGTCCAAACACAGGATTGAGATCGTGGTCTCAGGGAAGCAAAGTTCTTGTTCTTTGTCGGACAATACTAATGCATCATCAAACCTCTCGATACTTCCTTGGACTATCTCGTCTCCTTGCTTTTACTAGCCTTCATTTTCCTGATCTCGAGGTCCGTGACAATGCAAGGTATCAAGAACCAAAATCCTTCTCTATTTTGATTAAAGTATTTTCAATCATCAATTCAATACTGACATGTAGGTGTTTTCAGAATATACTTGCGGATGCTGCTGAGTGTACCAGGGAATAAGCTCAGACAGTTACTCAGCACTGGTGATCAGCTTCCAACTTCTCATTCCAGCTCATTCTTCAGCGTTCAGTCGCCTAGATATTCTTATGATTCTAAGAAATCAAAAGATATCTCATCCTACATCCACCTTGAGCGAGTAGTTCCACTTTTGGTCAAACAGTCCTGGTCCTTATCTTTTACTTCTTTTGGCAATAATGGTGACAGTTCCCGTCGTTTGGAAGTCATTACAGATAATAATACCCCATCAGGGCAATCAGAAACACCTGATAACAATGCCGATATTCCAATGATCCCTGCAATTGAAGGGCCCAATCAATCACAGGAACCCCTACGTGTGACAGATTCAAAAGTTTCAGCAATTGTTGAAATATTGAGGAGACATTTTTCATCAATTCCTGATTTCAGACACATGTCGGGTATCAAAATTGGAATATCCTGTACACTGAGCTTTCAGTCGGAACCTTTTAATCGAGTATGGGGAAACAACTCACAAGAAAATGGTTTTCTGGGGTTGATGGGGTTCCTGCATTGTATGCTACGGTTCTCAAGTTTTCTTCTTCAGCACCATTCAGGCCTATTAAACCTTGTCGTATACCGTTTCTTCTTGGAGAACCTACGAAAAATGAGATACCTTCAAGTGAAAGTCAAACTGATTCACTAGATATTGTGCCTGTGGGCAATGGTCATGGAGGTGAAGAGGAAAAGGAAGAAAAAGAAAGCTTTAAAGCACCCGTTTTGATTGAGTTTGAACCGAGAGAACCAACACCTGGTCTAATCGATGTGACAATAGAAGCAAATGCAGAAAATGGTCAGATCATCTGTGGTCACCTTCAAAGCATTACTGTAGGCATAGAGGACATGTTTCTTAAAGCTCTTGTACCAGACGACATTCATGATGATGGTGTGCCTCGATATTACATGGACTTGTTTAATGCTTTATGGGAAGCTTGTAGTAGTTCATCAAGTACTGGAAGAGAGACATTTCCTTTAAAAGGAGGTAAAGGTGTTGCAGCTGTCAATGGAACACGGTCTGTAAAGTTTCTTGAAGTTCCTGCAGCTTCATTAGTTCAAGCTATTGAAAAGAATTTATCAGCTTTTGTTGTTAATGTCATTGGTGACCCGCTTATCAATATTGTAAAAGATGGAGGGATTATAAGTGACGTAATTTGGAATGATGATGCTGTGGGTTCTGGTCTCGATGTTGTTGCTGTGGATCCGAATATAAATGAGGGCCTCTTTATCTGAAGTATGATGAGGAGGAAGATGAGAGAGGGAGTAGTCTTCATCTCAGTAAAAGAAACTTGGGTCGATTTCATATTTTGATATTCCTCCCTCCAACATCCCATCTTCTTTTTCAAATGGAAGTTGGGGTTAGTTCAACCTTAGTTCGGATCAGAACAGATCATTGGCCGTGCCTTGCTTACATTGATGACTATTTGGAAGCTTTGTTTCTTGCGTAGAGGTACTTTTGCCTGTGAGCCTTGCTTATTTAATCTATGATCTTTGGGTAATACTTTCTTTGAATGATTGCTTAATATAGATACCAATTCAAATCCGCATGTCTTGTGGATTAACCCTGGTTAGAGGTGGCAAAAGGGTGGTTGGATGATGGCCAGACATATTTGAGTCAAACCGGTAAATCTTTCGCCTGAAACATTTTTTTATCAAAATTGTTTTATAAGTAATTGGTTTGTTAAAACTTGATTACCAAAACTCCATTTTTACAATATTATCCATTTATAACTAAATTTTGAGAAATTACTCATTTGACACATTAAAGATAGAGTGTAACCCAAATCGACCCATTCTCAAGCAACTGGGTCAAAATTGACACAACTGGCCCTTTAATTATCTTATTGACAAGATCCAATATCAACTTTAGATTAGTGTGTATTTTTTACTCTATTTTTTGTTTCTAAAGCACTACAAAAATCTTTACTGAACTGAATTATTGGTTTGCTTCTTTAGGGGCGAGTCTTGAAGAAACCACTGTGTGACAGTTCATATTTGGGATCATGGATGCTTGTAAAGTTTGGATGACCGCGCAGACATTTTTTTTCAAAGTCAGGGGTCATGCTCTTGGCTCATCATGCACCTTATCCTTAAAACAAGTTTTGGTTGTCCATCAAGTTTCCTAAGCTAAAACGGCTGGATTTGGCAAAGGAGCCCCTTCATCATTTTGGATCGAGAAATGCACGCTATAGAAGCTCTTGTTGGTAGGATACAACAGTTGTTAAGCAGTGTGAAGAGGTTGGATTTTGACGAGAGCCGTATTTTTATTTTTTTTTTGCCGTTCAAAAAAAAAAGGCATTTGCATATTTGTTGCCACTAAGTTAATAATGAGCACGACTCAGTGTCATGCGTTTTATTATATTTTTATGTGTACGTTGTAAATTAAACTATAGAAAATGTGTTTCTAGTCGAACGACTATAACTGGTGTCACGTGATCTTTGCTTTTTATTATAAACAAGTGTACCTAATACGTTAAGAAATCTGTTTCAAAGGAATGAGTTTTTTCCTTATTTAAAAGAGATGAGTCAATGAAACTTTGATCAAAATAGCTTTATTTGCATTGACAGATAGATCACGTCAACACAACATCATCTCAACTAGAGATTGAACTCATAAAAAAAAAAAAAAAAAAAAAAACTCCAAATACCATCTTCCACTTTGGTATTTACATCATGGCCGAATCAATGTCTACAAAAACTCGATTTCTATAATTGAGATGTCTAGTTAACAAAATTCCCGTTAGCATTTTAAATATAAAACTAAATTGTGAACACCCATTTGCTAGTAACTAGTAATAAGTAATAACCACAACACAAAGATTTTTCTACCTTCAATTCATAAAACATAAAACAGCCACAAATCTAATGTATTATGTCTCCACTTTCTCCCAAGTAAAACTCACCATCTTTAGCTGTTTCTTTGCTTTCTTCATATGTTTCAGAAGTTTGTCTCGATCAAAGAAACCCGAAGCTTTGACAGTCCCATCTCGAAACATGTGGAGCGTTGTTACTGTTAGACGCCATATGAATTGTTAAAGTTTGTATTCAGGCCTAGCCCGCTACCTAAGTTTATGTAAACAATATATGTTAATGATGTTTAATGAAAAGTTAAAGGGACTTACATTCAGTAGCACTAGCATATAGTGTGTTCCTCACCCTTGTAAAACTTTCCGTACTCATCACCTTCAAAGTGATAGTCTGCAAAAAAACATATTACATTACACTAGCAATTAAAAAAATATGGTTCCACGGAAGTATTTAACTTACATACCAAAGTGTAGAGCATGAATTATTGTGAATAATAGAGAGTAAACCACACTTAGTTAGAAAATAAATAATTAATTAACATCAAATATTTCATTTTTAACAACAAATTATATAATTATAATCATTAAATATGTATAAATATGAAAATAATGAGTTCATTAAATGCTATTTTACACGAATGATAAGGCTTAATCACAACCCAAGTTAGCAAAACCATTCTATAAATATTCATGACACTTCTATTTGAATGTCCATTTGAATGATTAGGCCTCGTTAAAAACTTTACGAGATAAAATCTAATGAGACAAAAATCTTGTTAAGAAAAGAGTACATATACCTTTGATACGCTTAGGGATGTTGCTTTATTAAGAGCCTTACCAGGAAAACTCAATGGGTACAAAACTATGACTAAAGCAAAAAGAGTGCAACACGTATCTTTACTTCCCGTGATGATCATATCATTTGACCCCTTTAGTTGGTGCAATCAATTATCATAAACCAACTTTTTCAATACCAACATAGTAAGTGTAGTAAGTGTCTTGATTGAATAAACATGTTTGATTCTCTCATGAACAAAGGTTTTTCACACGTTGTTCACATATTCAGAATGATTAAACATATGTCATACATATCATTGAAGTACATCATCGTACTTCATGAGTTATATAGTGCCAATAAATTCAAACAAAATATGATAAATCATGTATGACTACTAGCGAGAGTTATCAATGTTTTATATGGATTTAAGTATGACACTTTCAAATATATATTGTAATCATCATCTTTATAAGTTAAAAGGAGACTTTTCAACATCATGTGACGTCGCCATTAGCGTCATCTCTCAACATAAAGTACACTAACATGTTATTTCAAATTTCTTAATTCACACGGATTTTATCCTTAAGATGTTCAGTTCATAAACTAATACAAACTTTGTCTTTTATTTCAAATTTATTTTCTAAGCATTCAATCACCTTCACAATCTTTCAATGAGTTTCATTGACATACCATAATCAAATCCGAATATCCTTATAATATTTCATGGCAACATAATCATTTCCATGTCTCATTTTTAACAAATATTGACCAAGGCGATTGTAACAATTATGCTCATATGGCTTGATCTCATAGAATGATTTATTATGTCTCATCAAATTGTATTCTCAAGAATTTTTCTTATATCCTTTAATCATTTCAAATAGCGAGACATGTTTTATGCATTTATATTCTTCTTGGAATCTCAACATCAAACAAGCTCTTATTTATATTTTTTTATACGCATATCAATATTTCACATATTGCCAGACTTATATAATATCAAAATACTTATTGGATCCACCACATGAGAACACTTCTCGTTATTATTTTCAAATCTTTGCGAAAATATAATTTTAGTACATTAATTTGCTTTCTCACAAAGACGGATATTTATTCAATAAGTTTACACTATGTGTATGGACTTCAAGTCTCACATGTCTCAGAGACTTCAATTTTTCATTAGTTACTTGCGTCTTTATATTATGGTCAATCATTTTACAGCTGCATTTCTCGCATGATTATTTCCAAGTTCCTCACGCTTATGATAGCACTATTTTATTTATATATTCATTATCTTGCGCATCATTAGATACAATAGTACTATCGACGTTGATTCTATTCTTTTCAATTTCACACTTTAGTAGACATTATATCATATCATTTACTGAGATCTCTAAGTTTTAATGTATACAAGGTTCACCTAGAATCCTATTTATCTAGTATCTCAGCAGGAGACTATTATGGGGTCTTTATTACCTCGATATTACCATCTTAGGTTCTTGCTCCATTTATATATAATTCGAAGACTTGTTGTTTGGAATCTATTGTTCTATCACGCATGGCGTGCCATAGAATCATTACCAATAATTGGTTGTCGAGTCGGGACACAAATATAAGTTGAAGCATTGGCAACGTATAAAAGATCTGGTTAGTGTGTTTAGGTCACCAAATATGTCTAGCATTTTCTAGATAAGAAAAATGAATTATACTTTGAACTTCAAGTTCATATTCATTATTTGTGAAGATCGACATCTATATTATTATAATGCATTCCACATTCTTGGTGCTCTTTCTCTTCCCCTGAATAAATTATCATTCTCAATATCCACTTTCTGCGTTGTGGTGGATTCACTAGAATATAATTCGTACAATTACATGACTCTTAGACGAGAGATATATGGTTCGTGAACGAAAAACCATTAAAATGAGAAGGAATCATTATAAATTTTGGCATAATGCGAATTCATGTTTTATCATTTAAAATAACACGGCCCATACAGAATTACTTTTGCTCTTATCTGATAACGTTTATAAACGCTTCAACAAAAGCTACGAACATGAGCTACAAATGTTCAACACTTGTTTTAATAATTACCAAATACTTCACCACCATTTCCAAAGATATAATATGAAAAACGTGCTTGCATTTTTATAACCGGAGCCACTAATCACACTAACTTCATGTTACGTCTTTATGATCATTTTGATGGTGTATCAATTTTAAAAGCAAAATTGTCTAAGCCTTGAATATGCTTTACAAGCTCTTGTTGGTAGGATACAACGATTGTTAAGCAGCGTGAAGAGGTCTTTTACTAGACATTACGTTTAGCTTGGGATTTTGACATGAGTTGAAATTTTTGGAAAATTTTGAAGTAAAGCATTTGCATATTTGTTGCCACTAAGTTAATAATGTGCATGACTCAAATGTCATGCGTTTTATTATATTTTTATGTGTATGTTATACATTAAACTATCGCTATGCTCCAACACTTATACATGTGCCCCAGCCTGAAGGTTCCAATGTTGCCTCGGCAGAGAGTCACCTCAAGGAACAATCGACTGTCATACAGATTTCGAAGGACAGTCAAGGGTACAAGTTAGAATGAAGCAATATGAGTTTTCAGTTAGAAACTGGGTTTTCTAGCTAGCCCTATCTATAATAGGCTTTTCCATAGCTGCTAAAGAAAAAGACCGGAAAATGTGTTTCTAGTCGAACGATTGTGACTCGGTGTCACAGGATCTTCGCTTTTTATTATAAGCAAGTGTACGTTATACATTAGAAGATCCGTTGCTAGTAAAAGGAATTGGGTTTGTTTGGCCAACAAGAAAGATCAGTTTGCATAGACGAACTAAATACTTTACAGTAAAAGTACGTCTCATTCCGTTTTTTCCCTATTTGAAAGAGATGAGTCGATGGAACTTTGATCATAATAGGTCATTTGCATTGACAAATAATGTATCCAATTCACGTGAAGGTTGCAACAAGTCAAACCCAAGAATTCAGTTGATCTTTTTTTAACGGCAAATAGTCAAGTCAACACAACATTATCGCAACTAGAAAATGAACTCGCAACATCTCAAATAATGAATGGGTCACCTTTGATACCACTAGGCTTAAGATTGTACACTGTAACTGAACGCAATGTCTACAAAAACTCTACTTCTATAGTTGAAATGTCTACTTAACCAAATTCTCGTTAGTATTTTAAACATAACTAACAGCTACATGCCCAGACCTCAACAAATGATACGATGACTCTAGCTATAACATGGTATACAATAAAAAAAAAAAAATATAGAAGAGATCATAGACAGCACGACAAGGCAGATGGAAGGCAATAAGATGTCAAAAGGATATAGCTCCAAATAAGGCTATCAGCGATCATAGGTTCTCCTAGACCCTGAAAGGTATTTCCTAGAATCAACTGTTTCCATGTCTTGGTCCACCGCTGATTTTCTCTTTCGTTGCATATCATCGACATGCCGCCGCCACAACGATTCCCTATCTTTTCTCGGCATTTTGTTGTATCGGGCATCATCTTTAAGAAGTCATTTGGCTGTTGACCATGAATTAAAAACTGTCTTGCCATCTTCATACTCTTTTGCAGCTGCATCCATGGTTATCACATCAGCTAACAAAGCTTTGTATTCATGTGCACACCGCTGAAACATATGGCAACACAGTGACACACTAGGTTAAAAGAAAGACATTACAAAATCTAGAAGTGACACTTTAGACTCACT
Organism: Chrysanthemum lavandulifolium; assembly: GCA_022545495.1. Lineage (NCBI taxonomy): Eukaryota > Viridiplantae > Streptophyta > Magnoliopsida > Asterales > Asteraceae > Chrysanthemum > Chrysanthemum lavandulifolium. Next base: position 67,511,398 of record CM040246.1, read on the forward strand.
CGGCTTGGTTGTATTTTAGAAAGGGTCAAAATGCTGAAACCGAAAATTTAGCTAAAAGGGGATTGGGTCAATGGGTAAGATTTTTGACCAAGGTCTTTTTAATGCAAAAAACCTCCAAATTTTGTTTTATTTAAAGGTTTAGGTTTTTTGGGATCATATCATAATTATGTTAGTTATATTTTGAAATTATAATTTACAAACCAATCCTTCATCCTCATTATAATCCTACATTAACTTTTGAAGAACACTAGAAACATGAACCAAAAAGCTAATTACACAAAGTAATTGAAGCTCTTATTAACTTACGTAATACACTGACTTGATGTGTTCACGGAAAAGCTTATCAAGATCTGATTGATCTAAATGAGGGTTGGCTGCACGTCCTTGAGGATCCTTCTCTAGTTTATGCTTTGCATCCGTCCACGAAATCTGAAAAAACAAACAGAGATAGCAATAATGAAATTATATCTTCAAACCATCTGAGGATTGGTCCTTATCCACAAGCTTATTACGTTTCATTCTGCACGAGTGTTCTTGGGTAGGAATTGAAATGAGAGGATTATGAAGCGCAAATGAATAGCTATCATTCTATCAAGCGCTAAACAACTTAGGCAACCTGGAATATCTTTGGAAATACATGTACTGGTGGAGCAGTATGTAGTCCTACAGGGCGGTACTTGTAATATTTAGGGACACAATTTATTTGACCAATTTGAATGTAAGAAACATATGGATGGGTTACCTTAATTGGTAATGGATGCACATGCCATTATGGCATGATAATGTTTTGCAGTTTAATGAATCTTAGAGTAAGTTAACTGGCTGATTAAGAAAAAACTGTATGCTGTAATTAGGCATGCCTATAAACAACTTTGTAGATTTCAAGGAAATGTACGTACAGATGGTATAGACTGATCATTCTGCAGCAACTGTTGATGTCCATTATAAGAAAAGTTAGCAGCACTGGATGACGCTTCTCTCAGGACAGCAACAGATGAAGGTGGTGGCATTCCTCTCAAAAATGTTGGACGTGCCAGCTGGCCAGAAACATGAGTTTGCGAGGATGTAGCAGAAAGTGAGACATTCATTGACCCTTCAGACTGCGGTGAGTTAACCGACTGACAAGGACAAGAAGAAAATGTCACAGAATTGCAAAGCAATTATTAGAAAACATAACTAGCGTTCTCCTAAAAAGACAGGTGATCGAAATAATTAATTTTAGTGAGTTTACTAAGATCAAAGTCTTCACAGGTTGCAAAATGCTTAATTTTTTATTTCAGAAATGAGGGAACTTAAAAAAAATACTATTGAGCAACGGCCTCTATAAAGCAACACCAAAACAGGAACGCAAATCTAACTTATGGCTTTCACACCATTACGAGTCTGATATTCAAGTTAGAAGAAAACTGAAACAAACTGAAGTTTTGCAACTCAAAACCAAACGTTACCATTCTCGGCTGAAATGAGTGACCACCAGATAAAGGGTTATTGGCTCGGGGTATATTATATGAAAATGAAGGTCCGGAACTATCAGAAACGCCGGGAACAGAAGGTCTCGGAAATGATGAAGAACCTGGTGAATATCATACCCTGCAGTAATAATAAAAAAGTTAGTTATCCATAAACACAAAAGGCTTGCAAGTTGCATCAATTTAATAACAATATTTGATAAATATATCGCTGATTAAAACATTTCTAGCAAGAGGAAAAAATGAAAGGTTGCAAAAGTATCAACTAACAGTGTTGGATGCTAATTGACGAGGGCTTTCAGAATTTGTATTAACATTTGGGGGCACATTATAAGAAAATAAAGGGTTGGAGGCACCATGATTAGGTGCATTAACACGGTTAACTGAGTCTGTGACATCCATTGGATCAGTGCTCACGTCTCCATCCTTTGAGGTGGGTGTATCAACAGCCGATCAGGCGCAGCAGCTGGAGCCGAAGATGGAGAAGATTTTTCTTCGACATGTGGGTCAGCGCCAGACCTTTAAGATGCCATTACCTATCAGATCTCCAAAATGCAATTCGGATAAGGGAAAAACGGTATTAGAGTTCACGAAATATAACTTTTAAAGGGAACTAAAATTACTGTCTCCATTTCCTATGTGTAATATCTAACTCGTTCGTATGACCTGAACATTCTTTATATAAGATGGTGAGACTAGTATTCAGGCTGGCACTATTTAAGTCCTCTAGATTCACTATAGTATCACCACTTAAGCTAAGTCGATCAAAATTCACAGTCTCGTCCACACAACTCTAAAAGTAAACGACGGGTTCACTGAATGCACCAATCATTACAATTCTATTCCAACTATTATTTCATAATACTGCAATACCAAATTACAATTTTTGACTATGAGTAACAAATGTACTTATGCATGTATATATGAGCTTAGTTGTCACAACAGGGTGACTCCTGACAGGTAGAAAACCAATATGATGCGAAAATGGCATGGCAAAAAATATATTTTGTTAAACATATCAGTTTCAATACATTTTCACTAGAACTCCCGCAGCACCTTTTCTATCATCTATTGAAATTTTCCCCATTTTGTTATTAAAAAAAAAAAAAAAAAAAAACTCCCAACACACACAACACACTATTGTACATCATGCCTCATCACTTTAAAGCTTGCCAACAAAACATGAATAGCAAAGAAAAAAAAACTAAGAAATTAAAAAGCGTTCATTCATTAATTAATTATAATTATAATTAAAAAGAGGATTTACATCATCCACGTAATAGACATGTAAAATTAATTAAAGACACCATATGTTTCCTATGCTTGTCGAGAGCCATATTCTATTCTCCTCTGGTCCACACTCATTTTTGCTTAAAATAAACCCACAAAAATCATCACTTAGATCTTCCGAAACGCTGAACCACGACATGTTTCCTATGCTTGTCGAGAGCCTTCAAAACATTGATTCGATCCAAGGTACCCCTGATTGTCAAAATATCTCCATCCAACGTCCAGTCATCCAATGACTCTATAACCAACAATGGAATTGTAAGCATAAACCCAAAACACCCCAAAGCTCAAAGTTTAAAGTGATAGTATTATTCGATCATACATTGGCCCGTTACATCATAAAGCACCGCCATCCTTTATTTTTGGTCCTCAACAAGCAGCTTGTAAGATTCTGCGATAAGAAACAAACAAAAATATATTTAAAAATAAACCATGGTTCCAAGTGTGCCTACTGGAGCTGCAGATCCAAACCCATAAACAACCCACTCAGATCCAAACCCAAAAACAAAGTAGAATAAAGAGTAAATTACACGGATAAATCAACATTACCTTATCACCTCTGAAACTAAAGAACACATCATACACATGGAGTGAGTGATCCAACCCAGATTTACTGGAGGATAACCTTATCACCTCTGAAACATAAAACATGATTCATTTCATTTCATTCATCATCAATACGAAAATAGAAGATTCATACAACCAAACACACTCGCTTCACTCTCGCTTAGACCCAATAGTCTGCACCACAGCATACTTCGACTTAGCCGCCAAAGACTCCACAGCTTTGTGCCGATCCACTTTAGCTGTTATTGTCAATGTCTCCTCTTCTTCATTGAAAACACATTCATATAGCCCTATAACGAACAACAATGGAATAGTATAAGTAATCTTAAACATAAATAAACACACTTCAAAAGCTACCAAAAGTAGTATAAACTATACAGACTCCAGGACTTTGAGGATAACCTTTGCGGCCTTGCTTCTGTCGCGGGCATCTTAAGTTTTAGATTCTGCAATGAGAAACCCACACAGATCCGCAATGTTAAAAACCCATATACAAACCCATAAACAACCCACACAGATCCAAACCCAAAAAAAATGTAGAATAAATCAACATTACCTTATCACCTCTGAAACTCAAGAACACATCATACACATTTTGAACATATGATGTTGAATCATACGCCATTGAAGTTTTTCTTTAATGATCATCTTGAACCTCATCTTTTATAGCAAGTCTGAATTCAGGAGCTATTGCAAGCACCTAGCTAGAAGAGAGAAAAGGAAGAGTGGGTAAAAATGAAAGTGTATAGAGGAGTGAGGGTAGTTAGAAGTGGGTTATAAAGGGCATTTAACTCAATGAGGGTAGTTGTGTGTTGGTGTGAATAACTGATTGGGAGAAAGAGTAATAAAGGAGATGAGGGTTTGGGGGGTGTGATGAATTATTGTTGGTGTGTAACTTCATATGGGTTAGATAATCGATTCGTTGAGAAACAAACAATGAGTCGTGAAACAAATACCACTAGGTGGTTATCGGATATCACTTGGAATCGTGTGATCACTTTCCAAAGTAAACTATTCGACCCTGTCGCGGGTTACGCGAATATCTACTTGGGATAAGGCCAAATGTAGTTATGGAATTAGCCACATTCAATAACCCTTGCGCTTATAAGTGTTAATCGTTTTACGTGTGTCTTTCATGCATAATCGGATCTCTATTTATAGGAGGTTACTCTGAGCTAGTCAAATGGAATTATGAGAATTAATCGGCCCATTAATCGCCTCATAATTATCCACATTATAGTAGTTAGTGGTTACATGACCAATTAAGCGTAGTCATTATGCGGTTGTAACTACCATTTAGCGATTTTTCCATAGCGATGGAAACACCGCCTATCGATGAAACCATGGCGATACTTTCCACTAGCGATTTCTACTAGCAGCTACCAATACAAACCACTATTAGAGTCGGGTGTTCATGAACCTTATGGGTGTACACCAGTGCCTCCTAACCCATTACAAGGTGTGGTAATCCCACAAGTGCACTAAATTTTCCAACAATCCTCCCAATTTAGTTCACTTCCTTTGCATGAAAACAAACATCAAGCAAAACATGTGCATAAGCGAAAATATCCCGAGGATTGAGTTTCCATCTTAGTAAATTACACGTTCAAATATTCGAGAATCGGGTGTTCTAAGAATTGAACACTTGACCCATTTGAATACACGAAGATAAAATACACAAGTTTTCAAACTCTTGCCGACTCGACGACACTATACAAACCATGTGTCCATATCCAAATTCATAAATGTTGTAAAAGCTAAAGTCCAAAGCTTCGACGCGGCAAAACTTCAACATTCACATAGGTGGTTCCTATTTATTCATGCTCACGCCAAGCACTTTTCAAAGAAAATTAACCATTAAGTAAAGACTTCATCCTCCTTTCAAGAGTTCCGAGCACAACCTTGGGATGTAAAATAAACATGTGTTCGATCCACTGAATATTGACTTTCCACATTGAACTCGACTCCCAAGTTTCCTTAGGAGGAGTTGGGTGTCCTAGCATTCGATGACTAAGTTGGACTTAAACCCATCCGCTGCGAGACTTTATAACCAAGTCTCTAGCCAAACCCTTCGTCAGTGATCGGCTAAATTTTGTTGAGATCTAACAAACTCTATAGATACCACCCCATTCATGATAAGCTCGCGAATCATGCTATGCGACACCTAAGTGTCTAGACTTACCATTGTACATTTGGCTATAAGCCTTAGCCAATGTAGTCGCACTATCACAACGGATAGAAATAGGTGCTATAGGTTTGAGCCACAATGGAATCTCGAAGCAAGTTTTTCAACCATTCGACTTCTTTACCGGTATGCCAAGGCCACAAATTGATTCCATTGTTGAGCGGTGATGCAAGTTTGCTTGGATGCCCAAGAAATTGCACCTCCACCAGTAGGAATACCCGACCAGCGGTAGCGAATTGTCTTGATGTTACTAATCCACTTGCATCGGTGTATCCTTCCAACAACGATGGGTAACGATATATGAGAGACTATAATCCATAGTTCTCTTGAATACTTGACACCCTTTGAGCGCTTGCCGATGATGAGCACTAGGATTACTAGTATACCTACTCAATTTTCCCACCGCAAAACCAATATCGGTCTTGTACAAGTCATGGCATACATCAAGCGACCAATTACCTAGAATACTCAAGTTGAGATCTGACCTTGCCATTGTTAGGCATCGACTTCTCACAGTATCCATAGGTGTACTCACGGAGTACAATCAAAGTAATTGAATTTCCTCGACACCTTCTCAATATAATGAGGCCGAGATAGAAATTCTATTACTTTCATGTTTAATCCTTATACCAAGGATAACATCATCCTCCCCATGTCCTTCATGGAGAACCTTGATGACAAAAATTCCTTTGTCGGTCAACTGATTTGGGTCGATGCAAAGATCAACATGTCATCAACATATAGACAAATGATGACTCCTTTACGATTCATCAAATTTGCTATATACATATTTGTCGACTTGGTTAAGAACATAACCACTAGACAAAACCACTTCATCAAATTTTGATGCCATTGCTTAGGTGCTGCTTTAGTCCATAAAGAGACTTAATCGGTTTACACACCTTATTTTCATTGCCGAGCATGATGAAGCCACGAGGTTGATTCATATAAACCTCCTCATCTAATTCACCATTCAAGAAAGTCATTTTCACATCCATCGATGAATAACCAGTTGTGAATAGATGCCAAAGCAATCGCCAGTCTTATGGTAATGTCGAGCCACGAGGGGCATAAGTATCAAAATAGTCTATCCACGACTTTTGTTTAAAGCCACGAATGACTAGTCTAGCCTTGAACTTTTCAATAGTTCCATCTACCTTCATTTCCCTTTGAAAATCTATTTGCAACCCGAGGGTTTGCAACTGGTAGTAGATCGACCAACACCCAGTGTTGTTGCCCATGATGGAATCCATCTCATCATTGATTGCTTCTTTCCAAAAGCAATATCACGGGACTTCATTGCTTCTTCAAATGTCTTGGGATCACCTCAACAATGAAGCAATAGGAGTATTGGTCGAGACCTCATCCTTGTTCCTTCAACTAAGTATAGTTGAAACTCGGTCCAAATGACTTTAAAGTCCTCACCCTTTTGCTCTTCCTAGCATAGGTTCGGGTTGTTGAACCACAACCTCATCGAGGGACCACCGATGGTTCATCATCGAGACCATGATGGTTCATCATCGAGGACCACCGATGGTTCATCATCGAGGACCTATGATACACCGGTGTCATGAGTTCCACTAGGAATCCTATGACTTGGTCTGGGGCGATGAGAATCTATTCTCATCAAATTTTGCATCCCTTGATTCAATTATTGAGTTAAGCGAAACATATTAATTAGGTTCAATAACATAGAACCTAAAAGCCTTGGAATGCTCGGCATATCCAACAAAGATGCAATCAATGCCTCTTTCACCCAAAGTTTTCATCTTTGGATCGGGAGTCTTACAATGACCCTACAACCCCAAACCTTGAGATAGTTCGGGTTGGGTTTCCTTTTAGTCCGAGTTCATAAGGGTAACCTTGTTCCTTTTGTTGGGAACCCTATTTAATAAATAGCAAGTTGTTAACATAGCTTCACCCGAACCCTTGACTCGGTCCTAAATAGGACAACATGGAATTAACCATCTCCTTGACACCTGTTTTCCTTTCGAAATACCATTACTGGCGAGGAGTATAAGAGGCGATCGTTTCATGGATTATACCAACAGATGAAAGTGCGAGTATCCATGTACTCACCTCCCTATCGACCCTTAATCTTTTGATCAAAGACCCAAGTTGTAATTCAACTTGGTTTAAACACTTTGAATTTATCTAATGCTTCATCCTTAGTATGTAACAAATAAACATAACAAAACCTAGAAGCATCATCGATAAATGTCACAAAGTACTTCTTATTCCCCAAAGATGGAGTGGCATGCAAATCACATGTCATCGCTGTATCGACTCTAAGAGCTCGGTCTCACGACTAACACCACGAAAGGGTTTCTTGGTTATCTTGGTCAACATGCAAGTTTTACACTTTTCAGTGTCCATGTCAAATGCTGGGATTAACCCATCCTTAGGCATATCTTGCATCCATTTATAATGAACATGGCGAAGTCTAGCATGCCAAAGGGTAGAGTCAGTCAGGTCAGAGGTGGTCACAAACGCTGAATTTACACTATCAGTGGCAATAAAAGCACTATCAGTGGTAATATTAAGCCTGAACATTTGATTACATAAATAACCAAAACCAATAAAAACACCATTCTTAGAAAGAACAAATTTATCAGATTCAATAACTTGTTTATATCCATGATTATTCAAAACACTACTTGAAACCAAGTTTTTCCTTAAATCAGGAACATGAATAACATTAAACAAAGTTACAATCTTTCCAGAACTAAACCTAAGGTCTACACAACCACGACCATGCACCAAGGCTGTTGACTCATTTCCCATGTGAAGAATAGAACCATCATTCAGTAACTCATAAGTCTTGAACCGACTTCTATCTTTGCACATGAACTGTTGCACGAGTCAACCCACCACGCAACATCATCATCCCGCACATAATGAGATTTAGATACATATGTAACATAATAAATCTTAAAAGACTTATTAACCATATTCGACCTTTCGGTGAGTTGGAAGAACCACCACTCCCGAACCATTAGTGCACGATCCATTAGCTTTACCACCAACTTTAACACCCTTGCGGTCCCTTTTAATGTGACGGTTGCCACATTTCCAACAGTGGGTGTTGCCTTCTTGTGTTAGGAATTAGAAATTCCGGTATTAAAGAGTCGGTCACCTCAAGTATATGTAATCGTTAAAGCTCGTAGTCGTAGTTCTTTTAAGTTAAGTAGTATTTAGTTAAGTAACACCGTGGAGGACAGACGGGTCTTTACCCAGCTGTATGCGATCCACGACCCGATGTGTGGCGATTTATGTAAGACTATAAATACTCTCTACCTCCCAAGGTAGAGTTGGAGCTCATAATAATATCTTTCACTTTCTCTCACTAAGTTCCCTAAACCTCTAACTTTCTCTCTAGAATTCCATTTATCGCCACTTTGTGTTATGGTTTGATGTGTATGTGAAAACTAATATCCTACAATTGGTATCAAGAGCCATGGTTAGATCATATCTTGCACATCTTTGGATTTCTAGTGGTTTTAGGTGGTTTTGAGTTTGAAAAAGTTTAGTGGTTTTGCATCATTTGGTTGATTTCTTGTGTTAAAGTTTGGATTTTGTTAGTACTTTTATGTTTAGAATCATCACAAGTGTTTAGGTTTTCATTTGGTAGCTTGAATCATCTTGGTTGGGTTGTTTTGGATTGAAAAGTGATGTTTTGAGTTGTTTTCTTGCTAGCGACTTGAGCCTACGGATTGTTTTCTTAGTAGCGACTTGCTTTACAATTTTGTAGCGAGTTGCGGTTTTGGAGCTAGCGACTTAGGCCTAGCGACTTACGGTACAAGTAGTGGACTCTCCACTACGGGTAGCGACAGTGTTAGCGACTTGGTGATGGCGAGTTGCTATTTAGCGACTTGAATCTTTAGCGACTTGATTAGCGAATTCTTTGCCAAAATTTGCTAGCGACTTGAGGCTTAGCGAGTTACTATTTAGCGACTTGCCTTTGTTTAGCGACTTGGGACTTTAGCGACTTGGTGGTATAGCGAATTAGGTGTTAGCGACTTGGTTCACTTGGTTCAAGGGTTATAGCGACTTGGTTGATTTTTGAAGAAGAGGTTTGACCAAAGTTGACTTTTCGTCAAAACTTCAAGCGGCCATAACTTTTGATCCGTAACTCCGTTTTCGTGAAATACACATCAAAGCGACCGGAACGACTGAATATTGTGAGGTTTCACCACGATGTCGTGAAACAATTTTTCGAGGCCCAAATCCTCTCGAAAGGAAGTTATTGAGCTTTTAAGTTTTAGACCTAAATTTCTCCATAAAATCGTGCAACAACCAACCCAAATCACAACCAAACAACATCTCGCTTATCCACAAACAATCATAAGACCTAACACACAATTGTCTATCATTGTGTCGATCCATCGATCATCTTAACACATTCCATTGGTCATTGCTTAACGGTTTGGTCTTGATTTTAGTAAAATCCATGAAAGATTCTATTTCTCGGTTTAAATCATAGACTTGTAAAATCCGTGCATTCTACCACATCATGTCTTACTCTCTTGACCCGGTGATTTGAAGTGCTTAAATTGTATGATCTTGTGGATAATAATGATAATGGATGCTACAACGAGCGATTAAAGATGTTTGAATTAAACAACGAGGATGTGAGATCTTCATGTTACGAGTACAATGAGAATGAATTGCACACCTTTCGAGAATGCCATGCAAATGGAATGCGACATTGAGCCCTATCAACTACTTCATCGCACCTCATACGGTTGTTATCCATAGGCGGGGATCGAACATGTAGTGCTCTTTTCCGCGGGACTTACCTACATTGACAAGAAGCTTCTTTGTTGAACTTAGAGCATTTAAAGCGCAACTTACCAATGAAGAAGTTCAAAAGGATGGTTCGGTCAGACTCTTCAAGTAATCTACAAACAATTTCACCATTCATCGGTGGGAATATTGATGATTCGATCAACACTTGACTGGAATTTCCTTCAAAAACATCTTGGAATGGAAATTCGAGAATTCATTGAGACATTTATCCAACTCATGGATAATGTGAAAAAGTACATTGAGAAAGCGCACAAAAGGATGAAAAAGTGAATGAGTGTCGGTGCGGTTGAGAGATTGTTGTGATAAGTTGGGTAATGTATACGTGGAAGAATCGGGTGTTCTTGAATGCGAGAATGTTAGAAAACAAATAATGATGAGTCGGACAATGCTAAAATAGAATCTTCATGCTCATGTTCACAAGAGAGAGGTGCACGATCACACCCGTGCAAGCTAATGCAAAGGCAGCTCCATGGAAGCTTGGATGTACCCAAGATAGAGATGCACCGCCACAACATGCTGCGTTAATGCGAGAGGAAAGTTGCATGAAAGTTTCTGCGGTACCTAGGTATGCATCTTCTTCTCAAAATGATGATTATGAATTGCATGAGTACCTTTGCATTTGTGCTGATGATTCCTTGACCACTTGAACTCAATACCTATAAGGATCAAGTTGCCATATCTGAGCAGTGCTAAGTTTGAACTTACCACTCGTGAGCGGGGAGATGGATATCCAAATCGTACAATTATTAGAAAAAGTAATTTTAGAAAGAAGTATTAAAACAAGAGTTAAACTCCTTACAAGAAAAGCTTTCCAAAGCGCTAAGCAAAAACACGAACTTCAAGAAAATGTTAAAATGCTTAAGCAAGAATTCAAGGCTAAGGAATCAAAACTTTTGAATGATTTTCCAATCTAAAAACTTTGAAAAACAAGCTTGAAAATAAGTTATGCGTACAAGGAATACCATTCAAGCTGCTCACATGATCACTAAGCATCGAGTCTTAGCGATAAGCATAGCATTCCCTTGTTGAGGAACCAAATCCGGAGGTAATTAAAAGGCTAGAAATGCTCATAAGGTGCTTTATGATGGTAATGAAATCCTTAAGCCTAGGCGAAACCTAGTTGCGTTGAGTGCCTTGAGGAAGATAAGAAATCGATGAAGTCACTAGGGAGAAAATGAATAAGAAGTTAGAAGATCACGAGTGTAAAAGAATAACATAACGATCAAACCCCATAATTACACTAAAGAAAATTGGATCTCCTTGAACAAGTTTAAGCCTCGGACTCTATTAACCCCACGAACAAGTGTTACGGAAAAGGATTTAGATAAGCAAAAGCGAGAGAATCTTGTTGTAACGAACCCTCCCTTAGGAAAATGCCTAGAAGCATTGTGTATCCTCCGAATACACCAATGCATCTTGTTCCTAGAACAATTGCCACTAAAAGCAAGACCTTAATTAGTCAATATGTTATCTTTCAACTATTTGTTGATTTTGAGAAAACTTGCAAGAAAAGGATCACACCCAGCTGGTATTCTTGAAGGAGAAAGGGTTTTGAGCAAACTAAAGAATGTTATTTAAGCGAAGTCATGCCTTTCTTTAAACAACTAAAAGATCATTTTGAGAGTCTTAAAAAGGAATGAATTCGGACATTAAAGAAATGGAAAAGGAATTTGATGCAATGATTGTTGAGGTTAGTGATTATGAGAGAATTAAAATATAATGAGATTGAGAGGAAGAACTTGCATACTTGAATGAGAATCGATTTACGAATGTATTGCTCAAGATGTGTTTTCAACTGCTACAAATTGTTCCATTAATGCTTCTCAATTTCATGAATTATCATTTGCTCGAAAGTCTCCCATGATCGTGTCATTGAGCTTGAAACAACAAATTCAAAATTGCATGAGAAAATAGAACAGGATGATCATGATAACTTGGTCAAACATTATTCTAAATTAGAAGTTGAACATCTTGCTTTGCAATTAAAACATCAACATCTCAAAGAAAATGTTAAAACCTCAAATATCAAGACATCCTCGATGCTCCCGAGTTTGATGCGAGTTTTGAAATTAGCAAGCGTGATGAACAAATTCGAGCTCATTATAACACGATCAAAAGATTGAAAGCCCAAATTTCTGGCGAAAGGTGAAAAGAAGGATGTGTTGGTTCCCATATGCCTCCTCCTTTAGATTCTCGAATTTCCAACTTCAAAACATAATTGATAACTTGCAAAAGGAAAATGATTGTTTTAAAGTTTGAAATTTCAAGGTTAATGATCAAAACAAAGAGTTATGTGATTCATTTAAAGTTAATCATGATAAACAAATTGAAAAGATAACTTCTTTACTTAACGATATTGAGAATCAAGGCGTGAGGTGAAAGGAAAGTTGCCAATCCCAAATTGCAAATACTACTGTTCCTAAGGTTTACGCTTGTGATAAATATGCTATCGATATGTTATATATTCCCCGCCCATTAGGAATAATGAACTTGCACATAAAGCATATCTCTCATACCTTAAGGAAAGTTTGAAGGGTCTCCGTGAGATTGTTGAAGATGAAAGATTAGAAAAACCTTTTGATAGTACTATAGCCTATGCTGCATGGATGCCAAACGATCTCGGGAACTCTTAGAGTATGTAATTGTCACAAGTCCGAAATCTAGCAATAGGCGAGATAGAATAGTTGTGCCTTGTTCTATGCCTAAAGCCAAGCATGTGACCCTTGATATGCCTTGTTCCATGTCAAAATTCAAGCAAGCAACCTTTGATGTGCCTCCTAGAATTTGGATCCAGCACTTCTAGACCGGGAATGCGAGAAAGTAGTGAAGCCATGTAATGTTCCCATCGTTACTTCTCGGATGTTAAGATTGACACTAAAGTTAGCGGGTCAAAACCTAGAAGCAATGCAAAGAAGGATAGGATTACATGAACTAAAAGTGTTCATGATAAGGAAGTGAAAGAACACCATAGGGACAAGAAGTTTGATTTGAACAAAAGAATCGTGTTAGTTCTAGTATTAGCTCTAAGCTTCTTGAAATTAATTCGAGGCCTCATCTTTGTCTGCAAAACATGTAAAAATGTTTATTTTACGGTAATCATGATAAATGTGATGTGTTATTTACGAGGTCTAAGATTCATAACCCGATTAAGAAAGTTTGGAGAGCAAAGCAGTTAAGCAATCACGAAACCTACGGGAATGTGTTTACAAATGTAGGATTTCGGTGGAAGCCCACAGTCGAATATTAACGAATGGCAAACCTTACCCTTAGCTAGATCCACTATGCCTAGAATAGTGCTGTTAAGGTTTGGAAGCCAGCGGTAGAATAATCCCATTAAGCACAAAATGTCATTTGACTAAGTCGATGCTTCTACTAGTTCGACTCCTAGGGATAATGCCATTGCATCTAGGGTTTCTGGCGATTCAAAGATTGTTTGTGCTAACCAAAAGGAACCCATCGACACGTGGGGATCCAATGTTTCCAATTCTCTGTCTTAAATCATTGTCCAAAGCGGTCGTACAAATCGTCCCTTGGTATTTGGATTGGTGGCTCTAAACATATATTGGGCTCTTAACAATGACGTCTTCAAATCGATTCGGGCCTCGTACTTCATCATTATGGCGTCTGCAGATAACACTTGAGGCCCGTTCCTCATAGAAAAGAAAAGTGTACGCTCTTACGTGCGCTTTATCTTGACTAATGAGAAATTCTCTCATGAATGGCCATACTCATCTACATTCTTCATCAACAAGCTTCATGTTTTCCACGCTCATTCGGTCATCAAGTGGATCTCGTTCATTGGTGTATACTCTTATTCACTTGTTAAATCAAAATGGCAACCGGATGCAATTTTGAGGGGAAAAGTGAATATACTACATGATGATGGATGTTTGAATAATGGTTATCGACTTAATTTTTGATGATGATGAGTGTATATTCTTTTGATGAAGAGTGAATATACTAAGGATAAGCGGGATTCATTGTTTTGATTTTGATGACTCTCCTCCAACGCCTAATGCTTCACTTACTAAGGATAATTGGGAATCAATGTTTGGGATTCATTGTTTTCAAAGATATGTTTGATGAGTACTTTCAACCTCAAACGAATGTTGATCATCCGACACGAAGCTCATGCTCCGGTTTCTATTGACTCAATGGTTCACCATCTAAGAAGTACTTCTTGGAATTCTCAAGAAACCTTATCTCCGGTTATTTCACAAGGCGTTTATAATGACTATCATGATATTGTAAGTTGCACTATTGAATAATGATCCGCTCTTTGGTATTCTGTGCCAAATCTTCACGGATTGTTGTTCATGGATAATGATCCGCTCTTTGGTATTCCTTTGCCAAATCTTTACGGATTATTGTTCCTCTCATTGTGCACGCTATAAATCAACCACATGAACATTAAGGAAAATGACTACCTCATTCGCTCGAAGACATTTGTGGTGAATCTTCGGATCGGTCTCTACATGTATACCTTTAGGAAGAATGCATTAATGTCGAGAAATCATTTGTTCGGTTCATTCGGTGGATCGGCGTACATCCGGTTGTACGTTTATTCACGTGTTGGGCATTGACACAAAGTGATTACTTGAGTTAATCAATTATCACTTATTTGAGATTGAAGTTAAATTTCAAAGGCGTGTTCTTATTTGATAACTTGCTCGGGTCTAAAATTTTAAGTTGAAGACTTGGTTTATCTAGTTACCGGTATCGGGATGGATGGTTGAAGATCGGTTAACTATCACTTTAAGGAGTTACGTAGTTTTACTCGATGACACACGAATATGGCGTTGTGGATAATCGCAAGAGGTGTTAAAGTCTCATACTTTGGTTGAGTATTGAGTACTTAGAGATTTGCTTGAAGCATAAATTCTCGACCTTTGTTCTTCCAACATTAGTGCAAGCTTAAGATGCAAATCGAGAAATTCTTCTTGATTTCAAGTTTGGTATATCGGGTTTTCTTCATCGGTGGTCACTTCAAATTGTCTACATATGGGTTGATAAAGATAGTCGAGAGAGTTTCTATCGCGGTGGTCCTATGGCTCTGGACAATCCGATTCGGGACCCTCACTTCAAAAGCAGTCCCATTGGTTCATCCCTTGTACCAAATCCTCTCCAACGACTCCATATGTACCTCCATCGAAGATGATTTAAGGAAATTGTTCGATCCTATGTTTGATGAACACTATGAAACAAATCTTAATGAAATGTCAAATCCATCAACAGAGGCTGCTCTATCCACATGAATGAAGTCAACCCTTGGTCTCAATCTCATTAAGTCAAGAAGCGCTGCTGCTGATCACTCGATCTCATCAACAAATCATCAATCTTGAAATGTACATCATGGAGCGTATGCGGCATCAATGATGAAGTTAATCCCTTTGCTACTCACGAAGATGCTCCATTTGAAAACATATTTGCTCTGAATCATCATCGAACCATCTTCTTGGGAGACATCGACTCTGCTACTTGGTCCCTCAACAACTACCACATGAACACCTTAGAAAATGGACTCACGATCATCCATTAGACAACATCATTGGAAATCCCTCTCGTCCGGTATCCACACGGAAACAACTTGCAACCGATGCCTTATGGTGCTTCTTCAACTCCGTACTCTCTAAGATCGAACCAAAAGATGTTAAAACCGCCATGAATGAAGATAGGCGGTTCAATGCCATGCAAGATGAAATTCATGAGTTTGATCGACTTGATGTATGGGAGTTAGTACACGCTCCAGTTGTGTGCTATGATTATTGCTCTAAAATGGATCTTCAAAGTGAAACTTGATGAGCATGGTGATGTGTTGAAGAACAAGGCTCGATTAGTTGCTAAAGGATACCGTCAGAGGAGGTATTGACTTTGAAGAATCTTTTGCTCCGGTTGCTCGAATCGAGGCAATCGAATCTTTTGGCTAATCTTGCTAGTAAGAACATGGTAGTCTATCGGATGGATGTAAAGGCGGCATTTACGAGCGGAGATCTTAAAGAAGTCGTCTCGTCGACCAACTGAAGGATTTGTGAATCAAGAGCATCCTACTCACGTTTATCGTTTGAAGAAGGCTCTTTACGGTTTAAAGCAAGCTCCAGGGCATGGTATGATACAACTATCAAAGTTTCTTCTATCTACGGATTTAGCAAAGGCGCGATTGATCCAACATTGTTCACCGAAAGTCGAGCAAACATTTAATTCATGTTCAAATTTATGTTGATGATATTATTTTTGCCTCGGCGACCCCAATGGAATGTGATCGTTTTCAAATGAAATGAGTTCAAAATTTCAAATGTCAATGATGGGACAAATGTCATTTTCTTGGGATTACAAATTTCACAAAGTCCGGAGGCATTTTCATAAATCAATCTAAATATGCAAATGAGATCTTAAAGAAATTTGGATTTGATTCAAGTGACCTGTTGACACTCCATGATTGATCGAACCAAACTAGATGAGGACCACTCGGGGATCATGATTGACCAAACGAAATATCGTAGTATGATTGGATCACGATGTACCTCACGACTAGTAGACCGAGACATCTTGTTCATTGTTTGCATGTGTGCTAGATACCGAGCTAAGCCTACTAAAAGCACCTTGAAGCGGTTAAGCGGGTCTTCGGTATCTCAAGGAACCATCAATATGGGTCTTTGGTACCGAAGGACACCGGTATGTCACTAACGACCTATCACGATCTTGATCATGCGAGGTGTCAAGATACTCGTCGAAATACGTGCGGAGGTGCTCGGTTTTGGGTGATAAGCTTGTGGTGGTCTTCAAAAAGCAAATGAGTACTTCTATTTCCTCTACGAGGTGAATACATAGCCATGTCATCTTGTTGTGCTCAAATCTTATGGATGAGATCTCAATTATCGACTATGGCTTTGAATTCAACAAAATCCCTACATCTTGTGATAATAAAAGTGCTATTGCTCTCTCATGCAACAACGTTCAACACTCAAGAGCAAAGCATATCGACATTCGACATCATTTCATCGGGGAACAAGTGGAAAAAGGTGTGGTGGAACTCTATTTTGTGAGGTCGAATACCGGTTAGCGACATCTTCACCAAAGCTCTTCCAAGAGAACGTTTTGAGTTTATTCTTCCACGTCTTGGCTTGAAAAGCCTTCAACGAAACACTCAAACGTCTTGAGGAGGAAGGCGAGGAGTAAAGGTCTATCTTCATCTATCTCTTGTATATATCTATTCGAAAAACAAAATACAAAATTATAAAACCTTCAAAATCAAATAGAAAAATATAAAACTTTCAAAATCCATAAAAATTTGAAAAATTGAAAAATCTTCAAAAATATTGTCATTTTGTCATGTTTTTCTCGATTCGATAATATCTACGGTCTTTGTGTTGTCATTCAAAGAATGACACGGGACTTTAGATGTTGTTCGAATTTTAAAAAAAAAAAAAAAAAAAAAAAAAAAAAAAATCAAAAATCAAAAATTATTTTTGGGAGAAAGAGAAACAATGGTTTATTGTCATTTCGAGCAATAACCGGTTTTAAAAGAAAAAACGAGCCATGTTTTACCATGTTTTCAAATTCCATGCTCGATTCTATAAACATTTATCTGCTTGAAAACTAAATGCTTTGAAAAATAACTCGGTCTCTATTTTTGATAATCATCGGGACTTATTTGTCAAAATCTCTATCTCTCAATCAACAACCTATGTCATTGATTGAGGGAGAATGATTTCAATTAAATTAAAAAGTTATTTGGCATTAAATTGTTTTCAAAAGATGTACATGCATGTTTTATCAATGGAGTTTAAAGTCTTAAAATCCGATCCTTATCGATTAAAACGCTTTCATAATCAAGTCACAATTCCCTTAAAGCTTTCAAAATCAATTTAAATCTATAAGAGATCACAAATCTCAAATGATTTGATAATTGTGATCGGGGAGAATGTGTGATTTAAATTGGTTTAAGCGATAATTCGGTAAATGGTTTTATAAGGATGTACATGCTATCCTTCCCACATGTGACAAACGATTTCAAATTTTCCATGCACATGTTGAGGGGAGCATCTATCTTAAACCTATGATTTGAAATGTGATCATTTATCTCAATGTGCGGGTTCCTCTAGTATGTGCAAAACTCTTTTCAAACCTCGAGGCACATATTGAGGGGAGCAAATTATGAAAACCTCATCCTTCCGGAAATGCTTTATCTACTTGATTTGATCAAGGAAGTGATGTTGATATCTTTTAGAAAATGGTAATCAAAGTAAATTCTTCCTCTTGCCTCCGTGTGCAAAACGATTTCAAACATTTGATGCACATGTTGAGGGGAGCACTTATTCTAAAAATATCAAAAACAATTCGGTACAAAATGTTTTGATAATATATCACAAGTATCTGGATTGATTTTCAAATGGTTTTCAATTGGTTCCAATGGCGGATGAACAATACCAAATAGACCGACCAACTTTACTTTATATGCGGTGATATAAGGATGATAAGGTTAGGTATTGGTTCCCATGATCCGCGAGAGCCGGAGGGATCTACCGAGGACAATCCACTAGTTAGTGTAGAAGTCCTTAGGTATGATGATAAAAGGAGAAAAGTGAGATATGGGAAGAGTGCGGATGAGGCGAGCTAATCTTGGAACAAACCCAACAAGGTTCTTGCTATGAAGTCTCGGTAAGCTTGAAGGGTTGAAGAATTAAAAAGAATTGAATGAGAAAGGGTGAAAACAAATAGCCCTCCATTTATTCAACCTTAGGGCGAAACGGGTTCAATTCATATACTCTTGATGGTAACATCGGTATTGAAGACAAGGCGTCATGGACCCGGTGGCCTTGCTTGCACTTCAACTTTCCAAACCACTCAAGTTCCTCTTAAAAGGACTTGTTTCATTCTCACGGGAACCGACATTATCTATCGACTTTCTCTTAGAGATTGTTGATATTGAAGAAGGAGACCCTCTCCTAGTCTCGACACGGGATCCAAATATGCACAAATTGAGTCTAGAGCCACGAGATCATCAATAAATCTCATTAGGACACTTTCAATGAAGACTCTCTTTTCACACAATGTGGAAGAGATTATATCTTGAGTCCTCGCATTATCCTTGTGGTATTGCGGAACATCCGAGTGATGTGTTTACATATTCACAATGAAGATGGAAAGCCTTACGGAGCCAACATCAAACAAGCTCTGGTAGGTGGCATGTGAGATCTATTATATAGATCAACCATGTGACAAGCGAGCAGAAACAATGGGGCGATTCAATCTCTTGAATCAATCACAGTTCGAGTTATGGATTGACGGATACCTTTGAAAAACCGGTCTTTGTGCTTAACAACTCTTTTCTTTAGCACATCGACCGTGTACTCATTTTCAAACCAAAGGTGTTTTATGATTGATAATTGATTTTCAATAAAACCTTCGTTGTATTGCAAAAACAATTTCTATTGAGCAATACGATTGTTTTCAAATCTCTTTTCATCAATCGGTGGACTTAAAATTATTTGGTTCACTCACTCCGTGTTGTCTTCTTTGAGATGTTCGGTTTGAGAACGACTAGAGCATTGCGAAACCACATCAAGGAAATTCTTGAATTATACGATCACGAGGCGGTACATGTCTTGATCAGCGGGGAACCGTGGGCGTGTACCTCAATTCAACGAAAGTGATCAAAGACACTTTAGTGCGATTTATTGCTAGCTTGTTGTATGCGGTACACCCGGCGTTTGCGGTGATCGAATGAAGCGGTCAATCCATAGCCGCATGCTCACTTAACACATTCATCTCAAAAGAAATCATGATTAGTGCATCAATGACTCGATATTTTCACTCCATGCTTACGCTTTCTGCTGCGCCAATATCATGAATCAACTAAAGCTTCCGCTACTCGATGAGAAGATATCATGATCCGAATGTGAGCATGTCGGTCCTAAAGTCACAACATCACATAATACCAACACCACAATGGATGTCTCGAGAGATTTTTGATAGGTGATGATCTCAAAAGTGGCTCAAAATTATTATCACGTGGATCGGTAAAGACCTCCACTTGGAGTAACCAAACATGCAATGTGAAGAATCAATGACTACGAGCTTAGGAGCAAAGTACTACATCAAGAATGCAAGAACAATTGTTAATGTAATATCTATTTGTATTCAATGTAATTTTGGTACATGATTGAGGTGACCTCCTTAGGGGAGATTGTTAGGAATTAGAAATTCCGGTATTAAAGAGTCGGTCACCTCAAGTATATGTAATCGTTAAAAGCTCGTAGTCGTAGTTCTTTTAAGTTAAGTAGTATTTAGTTAAGTAACACCGTGGAGGACAGACGGGTCTTTACCCAGCTGTATGCACGATCCACGACCCGATGTGTGGCGATTTATGTAAGACTATAAATACTCTCTACCTCCCAAGGTAGAGTTGGAGCTCATAATAATATCTTTCACTTTCTCTCACTAAGTTCCCTAAACCTCTAACTTTCTCTCTAGAATTCCATTTATCGCCACTTTGTGTTATGGTTTGATGTGTATGTGAAAACTAATATAGATGTTCCCCACAGCCCTGTAGAATATATGGCTGTACTGAAGATTCCAGAAAAACAATACAATATAAAAAAGTTCAAAATCTGATTTTATGATTCGACTTGTGGACAAGTCATAAGTCAAAATCTGATTTTATTATTCGACTTGTGGACAAGTCATAAGTCATTCACTATATTCCTTCAACGTCTTTGAATCGCGGATTGCATAATCTGACTGCAAGGTTGGAGCTTACCGAACTAATTATGCATTTTCACATGTGCTTTTGAATGAAGTATATGCACAATAAATAGTGTTGCTGGCAGCAATTGTTGATTATATGTGAGTGGCACATGAAATTAGCTTTCTGCAACAATACTCTTCCAAACAAAACCGATAGATGAAAACAGACCTAAGATTATTGTTACTAATAAGTTAACTTCCCTTCACATGAATGGACACTGTAACGTACATATTAAGAAAAACTCACTACTCTCTCTAATGGTCCATATATATATTAACTACACTACTAGTGTTAATACACTTCTTGTACGGACAAGACTTGTAGTGTCTCAAGACAACACATTGAAGTCGGTTAGGACTCACCTGGAACTGGTCGTGCTGGATGGGAGGTTGAGGAGCTAGGTATCATAAGTTTGTTTTATTTGATAAGTTTTTAGTAAATAACAAGAATCGTTTATGTGGTCTGCCAAAAATTTATAAATGTTCATTCGCTGATACTAGTTACGAATTTGGTCTCTAGAAACACTATTTGCTTTCATATTTAGTAGGCCAAAAGCAAAATTAGTTGCATGCTTGATGGACCAAAATCAGAATCAGTTACATGCTTGATACTAGAAGGACCAATTGAAGAAAACAGCGTTATAGGGCATATTTTGAAGTTGGGTCGATTTCATATTTTGATATTCCTCCCTCCAACGTCCCATCTTCTTTTTCAAATGGAGTTGGAGTTAGTTCAACCTTAGTTCAGATCAGAACAGATCATTGGCCATGCCTTGCTTATATTGATGACTATTTGGAAGCTTTGTTTCTCGCGTAGAGGTAGTTTTGCCTGTAAGCCTTCCCTCTTATATCCTATGTTCTTTGGTTGATACTCTTTATAAAATGATTACCTATTGTAAATACCAATTTTAATCCACCTGTCATATGGATTAATCATGATTAGAGGTGGCAAAAGGGTGAGTTGGGTAATGTCCACAGATTTTCGTCAAATTGGTAAATCTTTTACCTGGAATATTCTTTTATCCAAATTTGTTTAGTATATTGGTTTGTTTAACTTGATGACCAAAACTAAACTCTTACAATATTATCCATTTATAACTAAATTTTGAGAAATTACTCATTTGACACATTAGAGATACATTGTAACCCAAATCGACCCATTCTCAAGTAACCGGGTTGAAATTGACACCTCTGGCCCTTTAATGATCTTATAGATAAGATCACTAACTGGTTTCAACTTTTGATGAGTCATTATTTTTACTCCATTTTTTTGTTTCTAAAGCGCGACGAAAATCTTTACTAAGCTGAATTGTTGGTTTGTTTCTTTAGGGGTAAGTCTCGAAGTAACACTGGGTGAAAGTTCTTATTTGGGATCATGGATGCTTTGTAAAGTCTGGATGACCTGGTGTGCGTAGACAATATTTTTCAAAATCAAGGGTAGTGCTCTTGGGGCATCATGCACCTTATCTGTGAAACAAGTTTTGGTTGTCCATCAAAGTTTTGGTTGTCCATCAAGTTCCCTATTTGAAAGAGATGTGTTTATGAAACTTTGATCAGAATAGGTCATATCAGTATCTCTAGCATGTTTCGAAAGTTGCCTCTATTTACCCTATTTTTTTCCGTAGGGTATTTAATCCACCTGTACATATACATATTTCGACACTCTTCAAAGATGTGCACTTGTATATGTTTCGAAGATGTGTACGTGTAACTAAGTATCGTTACATCATCGAATATCGATTCAATCATGTTAAAAGAAAAATTCAATAAAAATAAGAACACTAAAAAAATTGAAGCATAAATACAAAAACAAAAGCAATGGACAGAAATACAAATACAAAAACATCCTTATATCTAAATTAAAAACATATATGCACTTTCAATACATTTAAAATCCAAAAATGTAAAAACACATATGTACAGAACGCATTAAATTAACCAAAAAGGGTAAAAACACATATGCACTATCAATAATGCATATACAAATTAAATCATGAAAACTGTAAATTGTAATGTACATTTACCTACACATGAATATGCCTTGACATTTAACAAATTTCAAGACAAAACTAAAACAAAGTAGGAAATTCACTTTATTGTTTCAAGACTCCAACAAACCAATTTATCTCTACGGATGGATGAGAACAAAAAAAAAGCATGTACACTATGCATGGTATACATGATTTAAAACACATATGCAATACCTTTTCTATAAATTTTATAGACCTAAAACTCAACCTACTTTTACACAACATTGATAAACATCATATTTTATTATCAAATTCATCCTAACAATGAGTCCTATATCAAGTTTTAAAAAGACAAGTCTCCACCTAAAAAAAAACAAGATCTGTGACAAAAGAATGACACAAGGAACCAATCTATATGCAACCTTTCTGTAGGTGTTGATGTAAATAGAACAAAAAAGACAGAAAAAATTATCCTAACTAATTCTTCAACCAACCAGTAAATAATATACGTAATCCTATTTAAAAACGATTAGATCTATAACCCGATTTCAAAACATGAATTAATAAACAAACCTTATCAGTCATAATTGTCATTCTAAATCGTCATCTGTATTGATTCGTTAGGCATATATTGATTAATGAAGATGACGTCCGGGAAAAATTTAAATTGAGGCGGCTAGGAGACTCAAAGGTTTGATGGTAGTGTTGGATAGTTAAATGTGAAATTCCTATGCATATCTTGTTTTGTTGCTATGGTATATGCAGTTCTTGTTTTTGTTGTTATGGTGGCATTTGGGAGAGAATATAGATCTGGTTTTTTTTTTTTCTTTATATCATTTGATCTAAAAGTGTGGTTATCAAAAACAAGTAGGGTTGGATCAGTTGGTAAACCCCTTGCCTCTCAATCGAGAGGTCAGGGGTTCGATCCTCACTCCCTACAAAGGCCGGAGGTCCTTTCTACCTTTAGTAGAGCTGAAGCGCCTCTACCTTAGGTAGGGGTAAGGTTGCTCTACATCTCAACCTCCCCATACACCGGAAGCGGTATTGGGCACCCATAACCCGTGGAAGACAGCATTGGGCGTTATTTTTTGATCTAAAAGTGTGGTTATCGGTTATTGAATAGTTAAATGTGAAATTCCATTAGTACCACTACGCCATTTAAGAAAAGTTAGGCGATCTTTTATTTAATTATAGTTATACCACCAACATTTACAACCATTGATCAAAAATGAAAGGCTTAGACCAGGTTCAGATTCTCGACCTTTTCTTGGTTACGAAAATAACCTTACACTATATATATATATATATATATATATATATATATATATATATATATATATATATATATATATATATATATATATATATATATATATATATATCCTCCGTCTCAAAATTATTGTCCCATATTGATTTTTTAGTCTTTTTTTCAACTTTGACCATAATTATTTTTGTTTGTGTTATATAATCTTGATGAAAAATATATGAATATATATGGTTTTAAATGTATTTTCATTTGGTATAATTTTCATCAAGTATTATATAAGACAAATAAATATATTAATGGTCAAAGTTGAACAAGAAAGACTGTCAAAATCAAGGGACAATAAAAAATAGGACGAGTAGTATATATATATATATATATATATATATATATATATATATATATATATATATATATATATATATATATATATATATATATATATATATTACGTGAGTTATTATGAAAGTTTCTTAGAATGAAAAGAATGAGAAGGCATGTGGAGTGACATGTGTCACCTTTTAGCCACATCACCATACCTGCCCCCCCCCAATTTTTTTTCCCGCCAAAAATTTTTTGGGTGGCAAATTTTTTTCCCGGTGGCGGGGAGGTGGGTGGGGTGGGGTGACACGTGTCGCGTGACATGGCGTGGTGATGTGGCAAGGTGACACATGTCACCTCCACATCTTTCATTCTTTTCATTATAAAAACTTTTCATTTTAACTATCCTATATATATATATATATATATATATATATATATATATATATATATATATATATATATATATATAATATCGATTTATTTTTTCAATTTTATAACAAATAAAATAAGCTATTTCACCAAAAGACATATGCATATTAATATCAGCCATAACATGTTCCCTACTTTACATCATATATAAATTTCAAATATGACACGAATTTCTAATTTTGTTGTTATTTTTTTTGTGTTATAATGCGTGAACCAACCTACAAAGTAAATTAAACTTAATAGTCGTCTTATGAACATTTGAAATTTATACACAAAGTTTGTTTATATGCCAAACCTCTTAGTAAGGGCATTATTCTGACATCTCGCCCAGGGCATCCGAAATCTCAGGACCGGCCCTGGGTGTCACAGGATCTTCACTTTTTATTATAAGCAAGTGTACGTTATACATTAGAAGATATGTTTTTAGTCAAAGGAATGAGTTTGTTTGGCCAACAAGAAATATCAGTTTGTATAGACGAACTAAATACTCTACAGTAAAAGTACGTCTCATTCCATTTTTCCCTATTCGAAAGATGAGTCAATGGAACTTTGATCAGAATAGGTCATTTGCATTGACAAATACCTGAAGGTTAAACCCAATAATTCAGTTGATCTTTTTTTAACGGCAAATAGTCACGTCAACACAACCTCCCAAATAATGGGTCACATGATAAGTCCTGTTATGATTTGTGGCACGTGAGGTGCACGTGTGTTTCTCCCAAGTCATAACAGACTTTGCCGCCTAAAATGTCTTTAAATATCCAACACTTGTATCTCATTAGAAAGCTTTTGATAATTCAGTTTCTCTCTTAAATTCTCTCTATAATCTCTTTGTTATCATTTTGTAACAAATTCATATCAAACTATCCTCCATTGATAATACATTGAGCTTTCGTTGATCTCTTCTTAATTCTTGATTGACCAAGTTCTTGTAAAACACTATTATCGATCTTAATTGATCCTAGTGGTGCTTATCAATTGGTATCAGAGACTTTTCCTGGTGAAGTCTCATTGCAACAGATTCAAGATTCATAATTCAAGATTCTGTTGAGTTTTCCCGCCAAATTCTGTTATTCAAGATTCCTTCATAATTCAAGAAACATCACAAAACAATGGCACCATCAACAAGAACAACTGGTACCAGCAGTGGGGAAAACAATGATGATAACACAAGAAGATATGTGGACGAAGCACTAAATGGGTTCAGGCAAACAATGGAGCAGATGATGAGTCAACTCCAAATGATGAGTCAAAATCAGTTCGTGAATAGGGGGCCAAATCAAAACCAGTACAGTAGGATGACTAAAGTGGAGTTTCCTAAGTTTTCAGGGAATGATGTAAGAGGGTGGATCTTTAGGTGTGAGCAGTTCTTTGCAATTGATAGCATGCCAGATGACCAGAAGGTGAGGTTAATTTCTGTTCATTTGTTTGATAAATCACTTCTTTGGCATAGACAGTTCATTAGATTGCATGGGGAATTGGTTTCTTGGATTGTTTATAGAGATGCTATCATTCAAAGATTTGGTAATGATCAAAATACTCAATCTTTTTGTAATAGTGTTAAGAATTCAAGTTTTTGTTTGAATCTTGATGATGATCTGGACGATTATGTGGTATATGGTGGTTATTATCAAGTGAAAGAGGAAAAAGGTTATAGTGCACAGGAGATGCTTGATGAAATGCCAATAGAAATTTTTTCTAAAGAAGGTGTTAAAGAAGCGAGTGATATGGTTGCGAATACTATTGGTAATATGGTTCTTGATGAAGTTTCTAAAGAAGATAATAAAATGCAAGAAGTTGAGTTTAAAGATTCAATTAAAGCCGATGATGGCTACAACAGATGTGCGGAACCTGATAACTGTGAGAAACAGGAATCAGTGAGGGTGGAAAAGGAGTCAATCAATGATCAAAAAGTCAGAAAATTGCTAGACTTTAAACCTGCAAGGAGTGGAGTGACTGAAACCTATAAAGTAAAAGATACTAAAATCACTGATGTTCAAGGTCAGATGTTCACAAAAGGTCCTAATCAGGGTGACTTGGGTGTAGGAATGAATTTAGGGGAAAGAGTGGAAAATGATATTAATACCATTGAAGTGTTGAATTCAGAGAGCGTTGAATCCACTGAAGATGAGTTGAAATCAGTTGAGGAAAATGGTTCAATTGTTAATATGACATCTAGAAGTGTTATAGAAGGAGCTGAGGGAATTAATGGATTGATTGATGATCAATCGTTGACATCATGTTTTAATCGAGTTGGTATTGGTGATATGCATAAATGTGAAGTCCGGTTGATAAGAGTCAGAGATGCATTATTGTTTGGGTTACATGAGTGTTTAGATAGTTTGGACGTATCCTCTCTTAATCAGGGATATGTGGACAAAGCTAATACGAGTAGTAAAATCATTCTAACAGTTAAACTAGTGTTTGATCCAGGAGGAGAACGAGTCTCTGATTTCAGTAGGAAAAGTAATTGCTACTTGAAGTATGAGAAATGGGATTTCGACGTATGGAAATGGCCAAAGAGGAAAAAGAAAAGGGTTGTGTTAGCTGATGAAATGATAGATGTTACTGATTGGCTTAAGGAACCGTTGAAGAGGAATGGGAAGTTGGTGGTAGTCCATGATTCCAAGGGTGGACACTCAAGAGTTCAAACAGTTATTCAAAGGATGATTGGGCACTCAAGAGTTGATGGTGATGTGATAAAAGCTGAGGTCAAAAGAGAAATGATGTCAGCTCATTTACAACCCGAAGATAAGAATGTTGAAAGGATTTTGGTGATGGAAGATAATAAGATAGCTCAACCAGAGGCTGATAAAGAAATTAAAGAAAACACTGGTACAGTTTTTGAAGGTAGGGGAATGAACAGTGATGAGAAGAAAAGGAGGGCTAAAATAGAAGATGGTATTCAGAGGTCTCAATCAAAGGTTGGTAATGTTGTTCAAGATGACCAGACCACAAAAGTCAACAATGGTACTGACCCAGTATCTAATCATCTTTATCACCCAGCACCTGGTTCAATTCTTGATTCAGTATCCCATCCATTACATGAGTATGGGGAAATGGAAGTACCTGATCCTGATCTAGTACCTGAACAAAGTGACACTAAGGGGCCTGATCGTGGTCATTCAATACATGATCCAATGCTACCTGAAGTATTACCTCGACTAGTACTGGAACCACTACTTGATTCAGTGGAACCACTACTTGACTCATTCATTACGATGATCAGTTCATTGTGTAAGTTTGGAGGGGTGGTTCATTTAGTGGGTTATTCATTCAGAGGGGAATGTGACATACAGAAGCTCAGCTTGTTGGATTAGTAGTAGAAAGTAAGCCTAAAGGAGTTAGTGAGTTAGTTCAGGAATTCATGTGCTCAGTGAGTGTTTGGCTTAAAGATTTTAACTAACGTTTGGAGTGCTTGTTCTCAGTGGTGGAAGAGCACATAAACACAGAATGATATCTAAACACAATTGCTGCACATTCTTGAGGACAAGAATGTTTTTAAGAGGGATGGATTGATAAGTCCTGTTATGATTTGTGGCACGTGAGGTGCACGTGTGTTTCTCCCAAGTCATAACAGACTTTGCCGCCTAAAATGTCTTTAAATATCCAACACTTGTATCTCATTAGAAAGCTTTTGATAATTCAGTTTCTCCCTTAAATTCTCTCTGTAATCTCTTTGTTATCATTTTGTAACAAATTCATATCAAACTATCCTCCATTGATAATACATTGAGCTTTCATTGATCTCTTCTTAATTCTTGATTGACCAAGTTCTTGTAAAACACTATTATCGATCTTAATTGATCCTAGTGGTGCTTATCATCACCGTTGATGCCAAGTACTAGGCTTAAGAATGTACACTGTAACTGGATGCGATGTCTACAAAAAGTCTACTTCTATAATCAAGATGTTTAGTTAACAAAATTCTCGTTAGCAACTTAAACATAACTAACAGCTACATGCCCAGACCTCAACAAATGATACGATGACTATAGCTATAACATGGTATACAATAAAACAAAAAAGACAATAGAAGAGATCATAGACAGCACA
Source organism: Chrysanthemum lavandulifolium (assembly GCA_022545495.1). Lineage (NCBI taxonomy): Eukaryota > Viridiplantae > Streptophyta > Magnoliopsida > Asterales > Asteraceae > Chrysanthemum > Chrysanthemum lavandulifolium. The sequence goes on from CM040246.1 coordinate 67,540,507, forward strand.
ACAAGGCAGATGGAAGTCGATAAGATGTCAAAAGGATATAGCTCCAAATAAGGCTATCAGCGATCATAGGTTCTACTAGACCCTGAAAGGTGTTTTCTAGAATCAATTGTTTCCATGTCTTGGTCCACCGCTGACTTTCTCTTTCGTTGCATATCATCGACATGCCGCCGCCACAACGATTCCCTATCTTTTCTCGGCATTTTGTTGTATCGAGCATCATCTTTAAGAAGTCGTTTGGCTGTTGACGATGAATTAAAAATTGTCTTGCCATCTTCATACTCTTTTGCAGCTGCATCCATGGTTATCACATCAGCTAACAAAGCTTTGTATTCATGTGCACACCGCTGAAACATATGGCAACACAGTGACACACTAGGTTAAAAGAAAGACGTTACAAAATTTAGAAGTGACACTTTAGACTCACTCGGCTTGGTTGTATTTTAGAAAGGGTCAAAATGCTCAAACTGAAAATTTAGCTAAAATGGGAGTGGGTCAATGGGTAAGATTTTTGACCAAGGTCTTTTTAATGCAAAAAACCTCAAAATTTTGTTTTATTTAAAGGTTTAGGTTTTTTGTGATCATATCATAATTACGTTAGTTATATTTTGAAATTATAATTTACAAACCAATCCTTCATCCTCATTATAATCCTACATGAACTTTTGAAGAACACTAGAAACATGAACCAAAGAGCTAATTACACAAAGTAATTGGAGCGCTTATTAACTTATGTCATACAATGACTTGATGTGTTCACGGAAAAGCTTATCAAGATCTGATTGATCTAAATGAGGGTTGGCTGCACGTCCTTGAGGATCCTTCTCTAGTTTAGGCTTTGCATCCATCCATGAAATTTGAAAAACAAACGTAGAGATAGCAAAATGAAATAATATCTTGAAACCATCTGAGGTTTGGTCCTTATCCACAAGCTTATTGCGTTTCATTCTGCATGAGTGTTCTTGGGTAGAATTGAAATGAGAGGATTATGAAGCGCAAATGAATAGCTATCATTCTAGCAAGCGCTAAACAACTTAAGCAACCTGGAATATCTATGGAGCAGTATGTAGTCCTACAGGGCGGTACTTGTAATATTTAGGGACACAATTTATTTGACCAATTTGAATGTAAGAAACATATGGATGGGTTACCTTAATTGGTAATGGATGCACATGCCATTATGGCATGATAATGTTTTGCGGTTTAATGAATCTTAGAGTAAGTTAACTGGCTGATTAAGAAAAAACTGTATGCTGTAATTAGTTATGCTTATAAGCAGCTTTGTAGATTTCAAGAAAATGTACGTACAGGTATAGACTGATCAGTCTGCAGCAACTGTTGATGTCCATTATAAGAAAAGTTAGCAGCACTGGATGACGCTTCTCTCGGGACAGCAACAGATGAAGGTGGTGGCATTCCTCTCAAAAATGTTGGACGTGCCAACTGGCCAGAAACATAAGTTTGCGAGGATGTAGCAGAAAGTGAGACATTCATTGACCCTTCAGACTGCGGTGAGTTAACCGACTGACAAGGGCAAGAAGAAAATGTCACAGAATTGCAAAGCAACTATTGGAAAACATAACTAGCGTTCTCCTAAAAAGACATGTGATCGAAATACTTAATTTTAGTGAGTTTACTAAGATCAAAGTCTTCACACGTTGCAAAATGCTTAATTTTTTATTTCAGAACTGAGGGAAGTTAAAATACAATTGAGTCTATAAAGCAACACCAAAACAGGAACACAAATCTAACTTATGGCGTTCACACCATTACGAGTCTGATATTCAAGTTAGAAGAAAACTGAAACAAACTGAAGTTTTGCAACTCAAAACCAAACGTTACCATTCTCGGCTGAAATGGGTGACCACCAGATAAAGGGTTATTGGCTTGGGGTATATTATATGAAAATGAAGGTCCGGAACTATCAGAAATGCTGGGAACAGAAGGTCTCGGAAATGATGAAGAACCTGGTGAATATCATACCCTGCAGTAATAATAAAAAAGTTAGTTATCCATAAACACAAAAGGCTTGCAAGTTGCATCAATTTAATAACAATATTTGATAAATATATCGCTGATTAAAACATTTCTAGCAAGAGGAAAAAATGAAAGGTTGCAAAAGTATCAACTAACAGTGTTGGATGCTAATTGACGAGGGCTTTCAGAACTTGTATTAACATTTGGGGGCACATTGTAAGAAAATAAAGGGTTGGAGGCACCATGATTATGTGCATTAACACGGTTAACTGAGTCTGTGACATCCATTGGATCAATGCTCACGTCTCCATCCTTTGAGGTGGGTGTATCAACAGCCGAATCAGGCGCAGCAGTGGAGCCGAAGATGGAGAAGATTTTTCTTCGACAGGTGGGTCAGCGCCAGACCTTTAAGATGCCATTACCTATCAGATCTCCAAAATGCAATTCGGAAAAGTGAAAAACGGTATTAGAGTTCACGAAATATAACTTTTAAAGGGAACTAAAATTACTGTCTCCATTTCCTATGTGTAATATCTAACTCGTTCGTATGACCTGAACATTCTTTATATAAGATGGTGCGACTAGTATTCAGGCTGGCACTATTTAAGTCCTCTAGATTCACTATAGTATCATGATATGTGTCTAAAAACACATATATTTTATATTGTTTAAACCCACAAAGACATCTGAAAACACTCAGAAATGCCACAAAATACTATAAATATCATTGAAATGTGTTTTATGTGTTACAAGTGCAAAAGGATTGAAAACTCGATGAAAAACAACAAAGTTTACAAAATTGGCGGTTTGGTCCACGAACTTTCACAGATTGTCGAAATGGTCCTGGATAAAATATTTTGAAGAAAATCAACAATAGTCCCCAGGAATCATGAAATGACAAACTTTACCCTTGAAGTTCAAGTTTGCAAAATGACAAGTTTAGTCCTTGACTTTGAAAAATTACATAAATAGTCCTTGGGTATTTAAAATGGAAACTTATCAAATTATACCCTTGTACTATTCATAAATGGCAAAATTGGTCCTTATGGTGAACTTTTGAATAATTTACATGTTTGGTCCTCAAGTTTCAAAGTTTGCAGATTTAGTCCACGGAAGTGTAAAATGGAAATTATCAATTGAGGTCCTTGTACTATTGAAGCTTGGTAAAATTCACCTTTGGAATATTGGCGAGGTTTGGCCCTTAACTTTGCGAAATTACATAAGTGGTCCTGTGTATTAAATAAACCAAACGGACCTTTTATTAATTCAAACCCGAAACAAGCCAGTCCAAAGCCCAAACCCGCTTTTAAATATAAAACCGCTATGTATCAGGCTTCTCCTCACCTCCTCGCAAACCAAAACCGCCTGGTTTCACCACCTCACCACCACTTTCCACCTCACTCCCCAGCTGTATACCAACCCCCCTCCACCTCCACAACCTTCCAAAGTTCTTTAATTGCAATAAAACTGCCCCAAGCAGCCTTTAGGACTTTTGGCGCCAAAATACCATTTGATGGCCAAGATGAATTTGACCCATCCAAAGGCTGAGATTATTGAAGGGAAAGATCAAGTGGGACCCACAGAGTCCTAGAGATCATTATAAAGAAAGAAAGAAGCAGTGTGGAAGAGTATGTAGAGTAGTTTAGCTTTTTACATGTCGTAGGTAGTGTAACTTAAATTCCAGTGTAACTTAAAGCTTTCCAATACTTTGTAAAGTTATTTCAGTGTATTAAGAATTTATTTTCAGTTTCAATTTCAGTTTGTGTTTATGAATTCAGTTTATGCAATATTTTGTTAAAAATCTCATATAAGCTTAAAATCAATTGTAGTGGATGATAAGGATTCAAAAGCTCTCATAAGCTCTCTATAAAGCTTTTAAAAGTTTTTAGAAACCATTAAATTCAGTTTAAAGCTAAAAACTCAAAAATACAAAAAAATAGGATAAATATGATGAAAAATCAAAAATCAAAGACAAAGAATCAAGACAGTTGTACCAGTGTTGAATGTTGAATAAAAGTTGGTTTAGAACCTCATGGGAGGTAGTAGGATGGTCCTTGGTATCTAGTTCATGGTCTTTGGCTGGAAAACAATTGTAAGCTCTTTATAAGCATTTTAGCTTTTCACTGTTTAAGTCATTCCTTAGCTTAAGTCTGTGTATCTTTATGTTCCCTAGTTGTAGTTAAGTGAAATAATACATTAAATCAAGTTGCTTGTTCTTTTTAATTTATAGTTGTTAAAAATTTTAGTTTGACAGTCAAAATAGCTTAATTGTCATTTTTGAGTTTTATGTTGTTATTTTTATTGTTAAATGCTTCTATAGTTTCATTAAGTGATAATATAAAGCCTTGAATCAGTTTCATGGATTAAATTAGTCTTAAGCTTTGAAAATTTTCAAAACAGCTTGTTAAAACAGTGTTTGGATTCACTGTGTTAATGGTATTAGAGGGCATCTGTGTCATTGCTTGTTGATGTTTCATGTCATTTTAGTGTTTAATAGCTCAGTTCAAGCATAAAAACTAGTCCTAGTTTAATAGAAAGTCAAAATAGCTTTAATCTCATCTTATTTGGTAACTGTTAGGAGTTTTGATTGCCAAATTCATTTTACATGCTTAAAAGTTGTTACCATAGCTATAGATAATCTCATTTCACCATATAATAACATGTTCAGTCCATAGAATCAATTATAAGTTCATATAAGTCAACATAGTTCATTTTTTTAAAAAGTCAAAATTTCTCAATTGCAGTTTTTGAATAAAATTTAGAATTTTATTGTGTATTTAATACCAAGTTTTAGCCTATAATCTTTTGGGATGTTAAAGTTTAGCTGCTTAACTTAATTAGAAAAATATTAGTTCACTTCTAATCAGCTTATAAAGTGCTTATTACTTAGCTTCTTTTGAACCCCTTCTCAAAAAAGTGTCCTGTGCAAACCAGTTAAGCTTATGCTTATTTAGAGATTATTTTGTGCTTATTTTCAAGTAATATTGCTTATTCATTATAATATTAGCTTATAATCGCCTCTTAGCTTATTTCCGCTTTATCTTGTGCTTATTCACTAGCTTATTAGCAATTTAGCTTAATACTTGTGCTTATTTCAATTTTTGCCAATGTTGAAATAATAAGCTCATTATGAGCTTATTAGTGGTTTTTGTAAAAAGTTGTAGTTTTGAAATTTGCTTATCTTAGTTTGCTTAATCAGTTTGTAAAAGAAAAAAAATCCAAAAATAAAATATTTTGCAAAAAAAGGAGTTGCTGGGATTCGAACTCTGGCCACCCAGCTCACCACACACACACAATACCATCTGCCCTTGGGTCTTTGACTGGTATTCCTTTGCATAGTTTAATACTTAACCCGTTTTTCCATATTAGCTTATTCGAATGTTTTAGCTTATTTTTAGCTTATTAAAACAAGCTTTCACACCTTTTATATTTTTCTTAGATTTGTATTGATAATAAGTATTTTATAAAAAAGTTTCAGATTTTTCTGAATAGTTTTAGTATTTTTAATCATTTAATTAGTTTAAAATAGTATTTAATTCATAATAAAAAATATAAAAGTCAAAAAAATATAAATCTTTTTTCTAAAATTTTCTTTTGTCATATAGTAAGTAAGAAAATTGTTTTTACAATTGTAGGACTTTTATTTCACAAATTTTACGTTTTTCTTTATGCACTCGCGTAATTTTTACATATAACGCTTTTCATTCTAGGTAACGTTTTTAGATAATATAGGTTTACATTTCAATTAAAATAGTTTATTTAAGTTATTTTGTTTTATAAATCAAGAAAAACATCATTTTAAAAATAGTGATAGCGTTTATTTAATATATTTTAGCTTTTTAATTTTCTTTAATTTGCATTTAAGCCCTGTAATTTACAAACTTTCTCTTTAGGTATAATTATTCCAAATTCACAAACCTTTTCCCATTCAATATCACCCGATCACGATTCGTTTATCTACAGATGTTCACACCTCGTTGGGACTTAACGACCCGGGGATACACTAAACTCCTCTGGATCTAATTGCATTTTGTTCTAGACTGTTTGGACTTTTATTACGGTTGACTATTCACAAGTGGTTGACTTGTGTGATAAAACCTGACTGTCTGGAGCGAATCATATCACCACTTAAGCCAAGTCGATCAACATTCACAGTCTCGTCCACACAACTCTAAAAGTAAACGACGGGTTCACTGAATGCACCAATCATTACAATTCTATTCCAACTATTATTTCATAATACTGCAATACCAAATTACAATTTTTGACTATGAGTAACAAATGTCCTTATGCATGTATATATGAGCTTAGTTGTCACAACAGGGTGACTCCTGAAAGGTAGAAAACCAATATGATGCGAAAACGGCATGGCAAAAAAGATGTTTTGTTAAACATATCAGTTTCAATACATTTTCACTAGAACTCCCGCAGCACCTTTTCTATCATCTATTCAACTTTTCCCCATTTTTGTTATTTAAAAAAAAAAAAAAAAAAAAAAAAAAAAAACACTCCCAACACACTATTGTACATCATGCCTCATCACTTTAAAGCTTGCCAACAAAACATGAATAGCAAAGTAAAAATCTAAGAAATTAAAAACGTTCATTCATTAATTAATTATAATTATAATTAAAAAGAGGATTTACATCATCCACGTAATAGACATGTAAAATTAATTAAAGACACCATATGTTTCCTATGCTTGTCGAGAGCCATATTCTATTCTCCTCTGGTCCACACTCATTTTTGCTTAAAATAAACCCACAAAATCATCACTTAAATCTTCCGAACTGAACCACGACATGTTTCCTATGCTTGTCGAGAGCCTTCAAAACATTGATTCGATCCAAGGTACCCCGATTGTCAAAATATCTCCATCCAACGACTCACGACTTTATGCCGATCCACTTTAGTCATTATTGTCAATGTCTCCTCTTCTTCATTGAAAACACATTCATATAGCCCTATAACGAACAACAATGGAATAGTATAAGTAATCTTAAACATAAATAAACACACTTCAAAAGCTACCAAAAGTAGTATAAACTATATGACTCGTGACTTTGAGGATAACCTTTGCGGCCTTGCTTCGTCAGGGCATCTTAAGTTTTAGATTCGCAATGAGAAACCCACACAGATCCATAATGTTAAAAACCCATATACAAACCCATAAACAACCCACAGATCCAAACCCAAAAAAATGTAGAATAAATCAACATTACCTTATCACCTCAAAACTCAAGAACACATCATACACATTTTGAACATATGATGTTGAATCATACGCCATTGAAGTTTTCTTTAATGATCATCTTGAACCTCATCTTTTATAGCAAGTCTCGAATTAGGAGCTATAGCAAGCACCTAGCTAGAAGAGAGAAAAGGAAGAGTGGGTAAAATGAAAGTGTATAGAGGGGTGAGGGTAGTTAGGAGTGGGTTATAAAGGGCATTTAACTCAATGAGGGTAGTTGTGTGTTGGTGTGAATAACTGTTTGGGAGAAAGAGTAATAAAGGAGATGAGGGTTTAGGGGGGGTGATGAATTATTTGTTGGTGTGTAACTCCCAGAACATGGTTAGATAATCAATTCAGCAGAAACAAACAATGAGTCAGCAGAAACAAATACCACTAGGTGGTTACCGGATATCACTTGTAATCGTGTGATCACTTTCCAAAGTAAACTATTCGACCCTAATGTCTGGGTTACACGAATATCTACTTGGGATAAGACCAAATGTAGTTATGGAATTAGCCACAATTCAATAACCCTTGCGCTTATAAGTGTTAATCGTTTTATGTGTGTCTTTCATGCATAATCAGATCTCCTATTTATATGAGGTTACTCTGAGCTAGTCAAATGGAATTATGAGAATTAATCGGCCCATTAATCGCCTCATAATTATCCCCATTATAGCCGTTAGTGGTTACATGACCAATTAAACGTGGTCATTATGCAGTTGTAATCGCCATTTAGCGATACTTTCCACTAGCGTGGAAACACCGCCTATCGATTGAAACCACAAGCGGTACTTTCCACTAGCGGACTTTCTACTAGCACTACCAATACAAACCACTATTAGAGTCGGGTGTTCATGGACCTTATGGGTGTACATCTGTACCTCCTAACCCATTACAAGGTGTGAACTAATCCCACAAGTGCACTAAATTTTCAACAATCCTCCCAAATTTAGCTCACTTCCTTTGCATGAAAACAAACATCAAGCAAAACATGTGCATAAACGAAAATATCACGAGGATTGAATTTCCATCTTAATAAATTACACGTTCAAATATTCGAGAATCGAGGTGTTCTAAGAATTGAACCCTTCAACCCATTTGAATACACGAAGATAAAATACACACAAGTTTTCAAACACTTATCGACTCGACACTATTCAAGCCATGTGTCCATATCCAAATTCATAAATGTTGTAAAAGCTAAAGTCCAAAGCTTCTCAAGCGGCAAAACTTCAACATTCACATAGGTGGTTCCTCTTTATTCATGCTCCCGCCAAGCACTTTTCAAAGAAAATTAACCATTAAGTAAAGACTTCATCCTCCTTTCAAGAGTTAAAAGCACAACCTTGGGATGTAAAATAAACATGTGCTCCAGGTCATCGAATATTCGACTTTCCACATTGAACTCGGCTCCCAAGTTTCCTTAGGAGGAGTTGGGTGTCCTAGCATTCGATGACTAAGTTGGACTTAAACCCATCCCTTTAGCGACTTTATAACCAAGTCTCTAGCCAAACCCTTCGTCAAGTGATCGCCAAATTTTGTTGAGATCTAACAAACTCTATAGATACCACCCATTCATGATAAGCTCACGAATCATGCTATGCCCGACACCTAAGTGTCTAGACTTACCATTGTACATTTGGCTATAAGCCTTAGCCAATGTAGTTGCACTATCACAACGGATAGAAATAGGTGCTATAGGTTTAGAGCCACAATGGAATCTCAAGAAGCAAGTTTTTCAACCATTCAAACTTCTTTACCGGTAATGCCAAGGCCACAAATTCATATTCCATTGTTGAACCGGTGATGCAAGTTTGCTTCTTGGATGCCCAAGAAATTGCACCTCCACCAAGTAGGAATACCCGACCATCGGTAGACAATTGTCTTCGAGTTATCGATCCAACTTACATCGGTGTATCCTTCCAACAACGATGGGTAACCATATATGAGAGACTATAATCCATAGTTCTCTTTAAATACTTGATACCTTTGAGCGCTTGCCGTTGATGAGCACTAGGATTACTAGTATACCGCTCAATTTTCCCACTACAAAACCAATATCGGGTCTTGTACAAGTCATGGCATACATCAAGCGACCAATTACCCTAGAATACTCAAGTTGAGATACTGACCTTGCCATTATTAGGCATCGACTTCTCACAGTATCCATAGGTGTACTCACGAGTACAATCAAAGTAATTGAATTTCCTCAACACCTTCTCAATATAATGAGGCCGAGAGATAGAAATTCTATTACTTTCATGTTTAATCCTTATACCAAGGATAACATCGGCCTCCCCATGTCCTTCATGGAGAACCTTGATGACAAAAATTCCTTTGTCGGTCAACTGATTTTGGTCGCACAAAGATCAACATGTCATCAACATATAGACAAATGATGACTCCTTTACAGATTCATCAAATTTGCTATATACACATTTGTCGACTTGGTTAAGAACATAACCACTAGACAAAACCACTTCATCAAATTTTTGATGCCATTGCTTAGGTGCCTTCTTTAGTCCATAAAGAGACTTAATCAGTTTACACACCTTATTTTCATTGCCAGACATGATGAAGCCCTGAGGTTGATTCATATAAACCTCCTCATCCAATTCACCATTCAAGAAAGCTATTTTCACATCCATCTAATGAATAACCAGATTGTGAATAGATGCCAAAGCAATCAACAGTCTTATGGTACTTGTTGTTCCCTACTCACTATCGTTTAAAAACAATTAAGTACTTAAAACATTTTAACAGTGAGTAATGACTGAAAGTAATGTAAGTAAAACACACAAAGTAATTTTCAACGTCATATTCTTATTAGAAATAATTCAAAGAATACGTTACCCAAGTACTTCATGAATAGTACTTGGGATTGAAATGACAGTTTGGGGTGACTCTCTAAGCTCAAAGCTAAGTCCGAGCACAACTCTTAGAACCCACCGAGCTAGCTCAAGGATAAAGTTGTATTTGGAGGAGTGAAAAGTTGGCTTGTGTGTGTGTTTTTACAATTCACAAGCTTAAACATTTCACTCAATTCTCTTATGCTATTTATACAAGTATGATATTTAACTTTAACCTAGAAGACAAAAACTTCGATCACAGTAATCACGAATATAGAAGTATTCGATTACTGTTTACTTTGCTATTTGTAGTCAGGTGGCGAGTATTCTTTCCTTAACAGGGAATCGCCGCTTATAAATGGGAAGATATGATCTTGATAGATTGAGACGTGTATAGACGGATAAACACTGAGGGCTTAGTTTTATCTGGGTAAAACTTTCCCGCCTAGTCCAAACTCATTCTTCGCTTTAGAGCCTTCAATATCTTCCTTCGCTTTTCTTGAGTGTTTAAGAGTTGGAGAGAGTCTTAGGGATTCGGTGAGTTATTGTCATCACCACCGAATCCACCATCTTCTTCTTGACTAAGTCTTCACCCATTAAGTTCCGCCTTGCCGAGTGAAGAGGTTTCTTCTTCGCCTCATCTTGAGTATCTCGAAGATGGCTCACCGAGACTATGCACTCATATCACGATAGTGTTTAACGGATTAAACACTTAGGATATTTTCTATTCAAATCATAGATTAAGGGGTTTGGGTATTCTTGAACCCAACAAGATCGATACGAGCCACGGGGCATAAGTATCAAAATAGTCTATCCCTAACTTTTGTTTAAAGCCCGAATGACTAGTCTAGCCTTGAAATTTTCAATAGTTCCGCTCTATCTTCATTTTCCTTTTGAAAATCCATTTGCAACCCGTAGGTTTGCAACACGGTGGTAGATCAACCAACACCCAGTGTTGTTGCCCATGATGGAATCCATCTCATCATTGATTGCTTCTTTCCAAAATCAATATACTGGGACTTCATTGCTTCTTCAAATGTCTTGGGATCATCCTAAACAATGAAGCAATAGGAGTATTGGTCAGATACCTCATCCCTTGTTCCTTCAACTAAGTATAGTTGAAACTCAGGTCCAAATGACTTTGAAGTCCTTACCCTTTTGCTCTTTCTAAGCATAGGTTCAGGTTGTTGAACCACAACCTCATCATGGACCACTGATGGTTCATCATTAGGGACCTCTGATACACCAGTGTCATGAGTTCCATTAGGAATCCTATGACTTGGTCTAGGTACTGATGAGAATCTATTCTCATCAAAGTTTGCATCCCTTGATTCAATTATTGAGTTAACTAAAACATATTCATTAGGTTCAATAACATAGAACCTAAAAGCCTTGGAATGCTCAGCATATCCAACAAAGATGCAATCAATGCCTCTTTCACCGAAAGTTTTCATCTTTGGATCGTGAGTCTTACAATTTCTATAACCCCAAACCTTGAGATAGTTCAGTTGGGTTTCCTTTTAGTCCGAGTTCATAAGGGTAACCTTGTTCCTTTTGTTGGGAACCCTATTTAATAAATAGCAAGTCGTTAACATAGCTTCACCCGTAACCCTTGACTCGGTCCGAATAGGACAACATGGAATTAACCATCTCCTTCAAGACCATGTTTTTCCTTTCGTAAATACCATTCTACCGAGGAGTATAAGGGCGCCGTTTCATGGATTATACCAACAGATCGAAAGTACCGGTATCCATGTACTCACCTCCCCTATCGGTCCTTAATCTTTTGATCAAAGACCGAAGTTGTAATTCAACTTCGCTTTAAACACTCGAATTTATCTAATGCTTCATCCTTAGTATGTAACAAATAAACATAACAAAACCTAGAAGCATCATCAATAAATGTCACAAAGTACTTTTTATTCCTCAAAGATGGAGTGGCATGCAAATCACACAGGTCACTGTGTATCAGCTCTAAGAGCTCAGTCTCACGACTAACACCCTAAAAGGGTTTCTTGGTTATCTTGGTCAACATGCAAGTTTTACACTTTTCAGTGTCCATGTCAAATGCTGGTATTAACCCATCCTTAGACATATCTTGCATCCTTTTATAGTGAACATGGCCAAGTCTAGCATGCCAAAGGGTAGAGTCAGTCAGGTCAGAGGTGGTCACAAATGATGAATTTACACTATCAGTGGCAATAAAAGCACTATCAGTGGTAATATTAAGCCTGAACATTTGATTACATAAATAACCAAAACCAATAAAAACACCATTCTTAGAAAGAACAAATTTATCAGATTCAATAACTTGTTTATATCCATGATTATTCAAAACACTACTTGAAACCAAGTTTTTCCTTAAATCAGGAACATGAATAACATTAAACAAAGTTACAATCTTTCCAGAACTACCTAAGGTCTACACAACCACGACCATGCACCAAGGTTGTTGACTCATTTCCCATGTGAAGAACAGAACCATCATTCAGTAACTCATAAGTCTTGAACCAGATTCTATCTTTGCACACATGAACTGTTGCACCAGAGTCAACCCACCACGCAACATCATCATCCTGCACATAATGAGATTCAGATACATATGTAACATAATAAATCAATAGACTTATTAACCATATTCGACCTTTCGGTGAGTTGAAGAACCACCACCCCCGAACCATTAGTGCACGATCCATTGGCTTTACCACCAACTTTAACACCCTTGCACCCTTTTAATGTGACCGGTTTGCATTTCCAACAAGTAGGTGTTGCCTTCTTGTTAGGATTTGCCTTGTGTTATCATGAAATTTCGCGTTTGCCTTTGTTGTCATTGTACACGTGGAGTTGTTATGCTCCACCATATTGACAACAGATGCACCAACAACATTCTTTGCTCTTTGGCTTGTCATTATCCCGCACCTTGAGAGATTCCTCAATGTGCGGATGACCGCCTAAACTCAATAAGAGTTAACTCCTCCTTCATATGTTTCAAGGTATGCTTGAAATCTTTCCAAGAAGGAGGAGTTTGTCAATGACACAAGTGTTGGGTTTAGGTTCCTTGTATGATGAATTACTTTAAGTAATGGAACCGCGGACAAGCTTGAAGATAGCCACGACGTAAGAAGAGTAACCACCGATGAAGATAACCGCTGCTAGTAGTATTGAGTAATCACGATAGTATTGTAAGCACGCTAGTTCTATAGAGTCAGGTTAGTTTATTGTATCGATAAATATGGAAAGATATTTATCTTGTAGGTTACATATTGTATATTGTATAGGACTCCTTATCCTATAAAAGGAGGTCCTTGGCTAGGTTAGATATACGTGAATTTTATATCTAAAGTCGTTTTCACTTCAAGGTTGCAAAACCCTAATCTTGTAAAGAGTATTCAGATTAATAAATAATATTGAGGTGTTGAAAGTTAACTGTTCTTCTTCTTAAGATCAAGTGTTAAATTCCGCGTAATACTTGATAAGCTTTTGTTACTAGTCAGTTTCTATATTAGATCGTTTGCTCAACTGGGATCAACAAGTGGTATCAGAGCTTGTGATCTAGAAACTGTTATCAAGAAGAAGTTTGTTAATCTGTACTTAAGAAAGTTAAGATGTCTGAAGAAACTCATATGGTGACTGCTTCTAAGGTTCCCATGCTCAAACATGGTGAATATCAAATATGGAGGATGCGAATGAGGCAATACATTCGCATGATTGATTATGCTCTATGGGATGTTGTTGAAAAGGGAGACTCTCTTCCTTTGAAGGGTGATGATGGTAAGGAGATTGCTATTATAAGTGAACCTGATAAAGCTAAGAGGAAGATGGAGATTAAGGCTCACAAGATTCTCTCCATGGGAATACCTAATGAGTATGCATTAGACTTTGATCGGTATGAGTCGCCTAAAGAACTATTGGATGCTCTTGAATTAAGGTTTCTTTGGTAATGAAGCAACAAAGAAGTCTAGGATGAACATGCTTAAGCATCGGTTGACACCTTCACCGCTCAAAGTGGAGAAAAGATTGATGGCACATACAATAGGCTTCAAAACTCATCACCAATCAAGGCGTTGGGTTACAAGTTCCTTCAAGAAGACATTAATTTGAAGTTCATAAGGAGTTTATCATCTGATTGGGCTATTCATACCATTGTTTGGAGAAACATGACGGACTTTCCTACAATGACTCTAGACAATCTCTTCAACAACTTGAAGGTCTATGAGTCTGAGAATACCTTTACTAATTCGTCTTCTTCTAATCAAAACATTGCTTTTGTATCCACAAATCACAAAAGCTCACAAGATGTATCCACTGCTGCCTATGGTATAACCACGGCTATTGCAAACAATACCACTGTTAGTGATAATGTCAGTGATGGTGCAATTTGTGCTTTTACACGATTTAACTACTAGTGTTGATGTTTTGAATCAAGATCTAGATCAAATTGATCCCGATGATCTTGATGAAATTAATCTTCAATGGCAAATGGCAATGCCGACTCTCCAAGCAAGGAAGTTTCGAGGAGGACCGGAAGACATGTTAGGTATGATGGTCAAAGGAGAGTGGATTCGACAAAAGCAAGATGGAGTGCTTTAACCGCAAGAAGAAAGGTTATTTTGCTAGGGAATGTCGAGCTCTAAAAGACTTGAGGGCATTAAGAAGACAACGGAAGAGCCAACTTGACTTTGGTTGCTCAGATGGACTTGGTGATTATGATTGGGTGATCGATTGAAGAAGGTCCAAATGCGCCTTTTCTTGCTAGTCAAGCTTCAAAAGAGCATAACTTTGCTCTAATGGCCTATGCTTCATCCTCCGGTTCGATTCGAGGTATCTAATGATTCTAAAGCATCTAATTGTTCTTTAAATCATGTTCGAAAACTTAGAGTCTCAAAAGGCTATCACCGAGAGTATGAGAAAAGAAGTAGATAGATTGACTCTAGATAACTTAGGATATAGAGTTGGCTTAGAGGGTATGGAAGAGAGCTAAAATTCATGATAAATGTGAATTTGAGTATGTTGAAAGATCAATATACTAGGTGGCTAAATTGATCTTAAAAAGAGAGATTAAAATGCTTAAAGATAAACTAGCGAGCGTAAAGTGTAAAAGCTCGAACCTGAGGAAAAAGAAAACATATTGTTAGGGTTGCAAAATTACAATATGCTTCGATCTTGTACAGAAACCAATTGGCCAAAAGCGCTTAGAGATGGTACTGGTATAGGATACAATGATATGCCACCACCCCTTTAATGAAACATGCACCACCAGTTAAAGAACTGTCATTTAGTAGTGAATTCGGTTTAATAAACCTGTTGAAGAAGTAAATAAGACCGAATTACCTAAGATAAGTTCGATAAGTTATCCGGTGCTCCCATAATTGAAGATTGGGAATCGATTACGAGGATGTTAGTCTTGAATCAACTAAGTCCGAAAAGATAGAGCCAGTTAAGAAAGTTGATTCTAAGCAAGTCAATTCTGCCTAGATTTGGAGCTAAAGTTACCAAGAGAGTTGTAGAGTACAGGAGAAATTCCTAGGAACATATGAAACAATTTAAACCTAGGGAAATCAAAGAAACTTAAATGGTTTAATTTCTAACATTAGGTGATGAGTTTCAATGTGTTAATAAGGCTTGTTTTGTGTGTGGTAGTTTTGAACATTTAAAAGGAATTGTAATAAAAAATGACCACAAGTTTGGAATCATTGGAAGAGGAAAATCATAAAACTTTTCAAGTAAAACATACCCTCATCCTAATGAAACATGATTCCAAGAGCGGTCTTGATGAGGAATGGGAATACAAAATCTATTGTCATCGATTCACAAAATGGGTTCCAACCATCTAAGCAAAATGTAAACACGGCTAAGCGGTCAAACCACCGATAAGCCAAAATTCACCACCGATTCAAAAGAAGTTTTAAAAATTCCAAAGGTGATCACCGATATGTTGGTTGGAAATCATTTTTATGTCATAAGGCCTCATCAAGTTGGCAATGGAAGCCTAAGACAAAGGTTTTACCATATGTCAATCACAAGATCAATGGACCCGACAAAATTTGAATATTTTGATGCAGGCGGACCCAAGTCAAGATCTTGACTTGGGTCCAAAAGAGGAACTAATCTTTGAAATCTTATGTGCGGGGCAATCTTCAAACCGAGCTAAAAGATAAAGGAGTATTTGATAGTGGTTGCTCGGGCACATGACTTGGGATGGAAGCAATTTGGAAGATTTTGAAGCTTATGATGGAGGATATGTGGCATTTGGCAATGATCCAAAGGGAGGAAAGATTCTTGGCGAGGAACAATCGAAGTGGAAGCTAGACTTTGAAAAGGTCTATTTGGTGCGTGGACTTAAGTACAATTTATTCAAGTTTCTCAAATGTGTGATAAGAAAACCGGGTACTTTTTGGGGAAACCGTGTGGTGTTATCTCCACGAGTTTAAGATGCCTGATGAGAAGTTTATACAACTTAGGGTACCTAGGAAGGAAAATATATACTGTTTTGATCTTAAAAATGTTCTTCCTAATAGGTCCTTATGTCTGTTTGCTAAAGCATCTGTTGATGAGTCAATATTGTGGCATAGAAGGCTAGGTCATCTAAATTACAAAACAATCAATAAACTGGTAAAAGGAAACTTAGTCAGAGGGTTACCTTCAAAGGTTTTTGAGTGTAAGGAATTGTGTGTGGCCTGTCAAAAAGGAAAACAACATAGAGCCTCTTGTAAGACCAAAACTGTAAACACCATAACACAACCACTGTTTATGCTTCATATGGACTTATTTGGACCAACCTTTGTTAAAAGCTTGAACCATAAGCGATGATTGCCTAGTTATCACCGATGATTATAGTAGATTTTCTTGGGTATACTTTTGGCTACTAAGAGTGAGACTAGTGAGATTCTTAAGAATTTCATTACTAAGATAGAAAATCTAGTAAGTCATAAGGTCAAAGTAATCGATGTGATAATGGAACCGAGTTTAAGAATAATGTGATGAATCGCCTGTAGATAAAGGTATTGAAAGACAGTTTAGTGTTGCTAGAACACCACAATGTAATGGTGTAGAGAGGAAAATAGAACACTAATTGAGGTCGCAAGGACTATGTTGTCGTAATCTAAGTTACCAACTACCTTTTGGGTGAAGTCGAGGAATTGCATGTTATGTGCAAAATGTAAGTAAGGTAGTGAAGCCTCATAACAAGACCCCTATGAACTGTTACATGGTAGGAAGCCAATGATTGCATTCCTAAAACCTTTTGGGTGTCCTGTTACCATTCTGAATACCATTGACTACCTAGGCAAGTTTTCGAGAAAGTCGATGATGGATACTTTTAGGCTATTCTACTAATAGTAAAGCCTTTAGAGTATACAATAGAGGACTAGAATTGTTGAAGAGAATCTACATGTTCAATTCAAAGGAAAAGACTCCTAGTGTTGAGACCAAAGGACCAGATCGGTTGTTTAACATTGATATGCTAACCAAATCTATGAATTATGAGCCTATCATTGCGGTGAACATCCACTAATGTCGATGCGTGTTTACTGTAGGATTCTCGAGTAGATAAATCTTCAAAGGAAGCCGATTCTCCAATGTAGTTCTATTTGGTTGAAAAGTGGAAAACTGCACTGCTCCTTCCATCATTCACAAGCAGGTCTCTCGATGATGATATACATAATCTTGGAAGCAATGTTGATCATCATCAAGATAAAGATGAGTTGGTGCAAGATAACTCAGTGTCGGTAGAAGAAATTGAAAAGAAGAAAAAGCAGTCTGCAAGCACTGCTAAGCCTACTGTAAGTGCTGATAGGCCATCTGTAAATGCTGACAAGCCATCTTCTACCACTGATAGTTCAAGTGCAATTCCTGCTACAAGCACTGATGATAGTACTTTCTTTGGACCTTATCCAAAGCCACTATATTGTAATGAGGAGTATCCACATGATCCTGATATGCCTGAATTGATAGAGATTGATACTCCTACTGATGATGAAGACTTGGATGAATTCTTCAATGCTACTTTGACTAATTTGGACACTGTTATTAATGAAAGTCCAATTACCTCTACGTAATTCACAAAATTCATCCCAAGGAATGATTCTTGAAATTTGAATACTCCAGCTCAAACAAGAAGCGGATAAAGAATTCGAACCCTTTCTCGAATATGGGTTCTTTGCAAGATCTCTTCACAAAAGAAACAATACAAAGATCTGCAAAATTGCTTGTTTGCTTGTTTTCTATCTCAAAAGGAGCCCAAGAGAATAGAAGAAGCTATAACAGAAGAGGATGGGTAGAATCAATGCAAGAGGAGTTTCTTCCGCTCAAACTTCAAGAAGTTTGACATTGGTTGATCTTCAAATGGGAAGAGGGCTATTGGCACTAAATGGGTATTCGTAAACAAAAGGGATGAAAGAGGAATTGTAGTGAGGAACAAGTCAAGATTGGTTGCTCAAGGATACACACAAACCGGGTTTGGACTATGATGAAGTATTTGCACCAGTTGCAAGGATAGAGGCTATAAGATTGTTTTTGGCTTATGCTTCATTCAAGAATTTTGTTGTGTATCGATGGATGTTAAAAGTGCATTTTATATGGCACTATTGATGAGGAGGTTTATGTTTGTCAACCTCCGGTTTTAAGGATCCCGATCATCCCGATAAGGTTTATGTGGTGAGGAAGGCTATGTATGGACCCATCAGGCTCTAGGGCATGGTATGCATGCCTATCTACTTATTTGATGGACAATGGGTTTAAAAGAGGACCGATTGATAAAACTTTGTTCATTAGAAAGCACAAAGATGATATTTTATTGGTTCGGTTTATGTAGATGACATCATCTTTGGTTCTACTAACAAGGAGCTATGCAGAGATTTTGAGAAACTTATGCATGATAAGTTTCGATGAGTTCTATGGGAGAACTCACTTTCTTTTGGGGCTACGTGTTCAACAAAGGACTGATGGTATATTCATTAGTCAAGACAAGTATGTATGTATGTGTTGAAGAAATTTGGGTTTCAAGATGTAAAAGTGCAAGTACACCTATGGAGACTCGTAAACCTATGCTACCGATGATGGGAGTCCCAAAGTTGATCTGAAGTTGTATAGATCCATGATTGGATCTTTGATGTATCTGATCGCATCTAGGCGGATATTATGTTCTCGGTATGTGTGTGCAAGATTTCAAGTAACACCCAATACCTCACACATGAATGTCATTAAGAGGATCTTTAGGTATTTGAAAGGTCATCCTAAATTGGGCCTTTGGTACTCTAAGGATTCTTCTTTTGATTTGGTGGCCTACACGACAAAGGACTATCTTGGAGCTAGTCCGGATAGAAGTCTACCACCGGAGGATGTCAGTTCTTGGGAAGCAGATTAATTTCTTGGCGTGTAAAAAGCAAACTATTGTGGCAAATTCTACAACTAAGGCTGAATATATGGTCAGCCGCTAGTTGTTTGTGGTCAAGTTCTATGGATTCGTAATCAATTCTTTGGATTTTGGGTATAATTTTATGCATACTAAGATTTACATTGATAATAACAAGACAACTGCATTATCAAAAATCTGCTTTTACATTCTAGAACTAAACATATTGAGATAAGACATCATTTTATTAGAGATTGTAATGAGAAAAGATTGATTCAAATGGTAAAAATCCATACTGATTTCAATGTTGCTGATCTTCTCACAAAAGCTTTTGATGTGGGGAGGTTTCAGTATCTTGTTGTTAGTATTGGAATGCTACTTCTCTAATATACTCAAATTGTTTTGTACAAGCTTGTAAAAGTATTGGACTGTTATTATGTAATCTTATGTATTGCTATCTCTTTTATATCCACTGATAGTGTTGTTTCTAACCACTGATAAGTGTTGCTTCTAACCACTGATAGAGTTGGTCTATCCTCTGCTAGTTGTTCTGTGTTTTCTCTAATCATTGTGCAGGAAAATGCTAAATCATTATAGAGATGCAAGAAGTACTGAAATTTCATTGTTCATTCAACAAAATGTGCTTTACCATTACGACTTACAATGAAACTTCAAGTCGTCGAATAACCACTACAACTATACATGATTTTCTCCTAATATTTCTACTACTACTATCCTTGTCGATATCGTTTGAATGTCGGATATGCATTTATCATATGCAAACAAGCGACTAAGGATCAAAATGGAAAGGATGGATTGATGAAATGAAGAAGTCGGTTGATTGTGGCGTATAGATGGATGATATGATATTCTTCTTGTGCTCCATCTTCTCTTACCACCATTCAAAGAACTTACTCCATCTTTCCTTTTCCCTTCCCGGTTACGATATGTGAAGAAGCACCATGATTTGGTGCTCCTAAGACCAAGAACCACCTCTCCATCTACTAGGGAGTGGTGGGTTTCTTGCTCAAGTCTTGGTTGGGGTTAGAAGATGAGGGTTTGGAGTTTGCGCTTCTCTTCTTGAAGAGTCATCGTAGTCTTCAAGCATCACTTGATCCACAACACTATCATCTTCAGATGATGGGAGAAATGGAGATTTTCTTGGTCTTGGTCTTGGTTCTAGTGGAGGCAAATAGGTTAGCCATGGGTTTCCATCTTCACTTGATGATGAAGATGATGAAGAGGATGAGGTGGTGGTTAGATCAACCACTTCTGGTTTGTTCCAACTAGGGTTCCACATTTTGGTTGATTGGGAATTTTGGAGCAATTAGGGTTTTATCTCTTGATTGGTTTGGCCGTTATATGATATATGGGTGCTTTTTATAAGTGAGGATTAGGGTTATCAAGTAACTAAGGGGCAAGTTAAATGTGGTTGGAAAGTTAATGAGGTTCTTGGGGATTGGGTGAGATATATTCTAGAAGTTGACTATGTTGACTTTCTTCGTTCTAACCTCGGATAGGTCATTTGTAACCACTTCGGCTATTTCTAACCACCGACAATCATAATCTTTGTCTTTGTGTTTGTTTTGTGTTGTCTTGCAGAAAGAAGGATGTCTTTGCATAAGGAGCTAGTGTGTTTCTCGCTTATGTTTGTGTTAAAAAAAAAAAAAAAAAAAAAAAAAAAATTAGGGTAGTTTTGTGTCAATTGTACTCCTTATCTTGTGAGATACCATTCCCATTGGCCTCGGATTTGCTTGCTCTAATGATGTTGTGCGGTTGGAAGGAGTGGTTATCTGCATCCACGATGGAGTATTTCAACCATCGATGATGTTGTGGAAGCACGGATAGTATGCTTATCTGCTTTGATACTTGAGGGTTGTTTTGACACTTTGGCAAAAGTATCTCTTACTTATCCACTCACGGATGGATCACTTTCTAAACTAATAACCACTTCTACTTCCATATCCTTAAACCCTAATCACTTTTATTGATTTCTTCACAAACCCACCTTATTCACATCATTAATGGATTCACGAAAATGCCCGAGACGTACTCCACTTCACATAATCTTGTTGCTCTTCTTACCAAAGATGCTCGCTCGAAGGGTTTCATCAAATGATTGATTTCCTTACTCATAGTTCGATCCATTTTGCTTTAACGGTTGAACCTACCATTTTAAAGCCTATATTCGATGCTTTGGAAGAATGCTAAAATTGAAGTGGTTAATGGATTGGAGGTTTTAGTAC
Source organism: Chrysanthemum lavandulifolium (assembly GCA_022545495.1). Taxonomy (NCBI): domain Eukaryota; kingdom Viridiplantae; phylum Streptophyta; class Magnoliopsida; order Asterales; family Asteraceae; genus Chrysanthemum; species Chrysanthemum lavandulifolium. Next base: position 67,562,164 of record CM040246.1, read on the forward strand.
TAGGGTGGATGAGCATGCTATTTCGGTTTCTGAGGAGCTTATTAGAGACGTTTTGAGGCTCGATGATGCTGATGGGGTTGATAATCTTTCTGATGTTGCGATTGTGGCTGGTTTAGAGAGATTAGGCTACACATACAGAGGTGAAAAGGTACAATTTTTTAAGAATCTGTTTTCTCAACAATGGAAGTTTTTGATTCACACTTTGTTGATGTGTATGAGTAATAAGACCACAGGATTTAATGATTTTCCTTCCAAGATTGCTACTGCTATTATTTGTTTGTCAGATGGAAGGAAATTTAATTGGTCTAGGATGATTTATGAGGGGTTAGTGCAGAATATTAGGAAGAAGGGAAAGTATTATTTGTATCCTCGATTTGTTCAATTGCTTGTGGAACGACAAATTCAGGATCCTATTGAACATGTTAGAGTGTATGAAATAAATCGTATGATTCCTCGTGTTTGCATATATGAGGAATCGCCACGTAACGTTGTTATTCCCGATGTTCCTTTGTTTCCTCACATGTTAAATTTTCCCACCGATTCGAGGTTCATGAGGTTAGCGAGCAGAGGGCACTCGCCTTCCTCGTGCTAGTGCTAGTGGTTTGGTTAATGAGGTCATCACACGTGTGGAGGTGACATGATTGGAAGGGCTTCCACCATCGATTCATGCTTAGATGTCGGGTCGGGATAGTGGAAACATCAATAAGACCCAACCTTTGGCAACTCCTAATGTGGAAAGTTCTTTAGAGCTTAACACGGTGGAGGTATCCCTAGCCAACCGGATGCTAGGGTGCATAGATGATCGTGCTAGGTCCGTGCTATGTCTTTTATATCCAAGGATTCACCGCTCGAGGCGCTTAACACATTTCAAGTGTCGAGGATAGATTGGAACCTAATGATGAATTGACGGTTGATGATTATGTACATGACGACTTTTTCGATGATCCACCTCTGACCGCTTAACACAGTCGAAGTGGGAGGATATACTTGAACGATAAATGAATTGATTGTTCGGTGTTCTAAAATGGAGGATAAGATTTCTAGTCTGAGGAGGTCACTTTGTGCTTGTGGTAAAACTATTCGGAGGTTAAAGCATAGGGTCTTGGTTTTGGAGAGTGAAAAGACTCGGTCTTCAGGTTTTGAAAGCCTTGCGGCGTTTGAAAAAGAAGGTGAACTCCTCCTCTACTCACGAATGTGATGATGTATCCAAACAGGGAGGAGTGATGGCATGCCTTGTGGGAGGCCGAAATGTATCTGTAGGTGTTACTATGGAAGAAGATGTTGACAAGTGGAGATCAAGAATTTGTAGTTTCGATAAAGTCGGGAATCGTTGTTCTTGAAGAATTGAGAAATGTTGACATGGTGCGTAACACAACAATCGATAGTATATCCGAAACCCGGTTAGTACTTTTGTAACCACCGATGTTGTTTCGATTTGGCTATTGTTTCATCTATCGTCATACCCATTGCTTACAACTACTTCTCTTCTGTTGTTACCATTATTTCGAATTACTATCTAAGTCTAAAGAAGTAGAAAAGAGGCTACAAGCACATTGATTAATCCGAGCAAAACTTCATCTATACCTACATCAATTATTGCACCGCTTATCTATTCACCATCGCTACTAAAGCAAAAGGTAAATCAAAAGTTTGGTTATTGGTGAACCTTTGAAGAAGAAAATGATCAAATCTAATGTTGGAAAAGGCAAAGAAGTAGTATCAAGTTCAAAACAAAGCGTAACAAGAGGCTTATGATAAAGAGCTTGCTAGAAGTATGGAAGAGGAGGATAGAGCACTTTGGAAAGAGAAAGAATGATGAAGAAGAAGCTAGTCGTAAGATATTAGCTATATGGTATGAATCTCAAAATTATCTTAAAGCTTCGTAATTGATCAATGATGAATATACAAGACAAGAATGGGCTTTGTTCGATGATGAAGAAAAGGCTAGACTTCGGGAATGTTGGCAAAGAAGGTTAGTAGAGGAAAGAAGAAAATTGTAAGAAAGAAACCTCCTTCTATTGCTCACTTGAGGAATGTTTTGATGAGGATTGTCAAGAATTCGTATATATGTTTCGATAATCTTAGTACTGCTCATTTAAAAGAATGGTGGAAATCTATGAGAGATGTATGAGAATTACTAATGATGATTTACATCCGATGGATTCTCAAAAGGAAAAGAGTGGGAAAAGATCATGATGCATGGATGGAGAGTAAACGAAAAGAAAACTGTGGTTCGGAGACATCGATTCTAAGAAGTTGAAAGTTGTTCTTGAAGTGAATCCAATCATTTCTTATGAGTTTAATCTTTTAGATGGCGTGAAGGAGTTTGGAAGATTCAAAGACTCAATAATGATGTTTACGAGTATAATAAATTTTCTCAAATGCTTCAATATTTTGATAGAGATGATTTGATGAATTTTGGGTGCTTTACAAGAATTATTTTGGTGAAGTACATCCGATGATTATCATGAGAGGTCGATGTATCATAATTTGAAGATTCTATTTGAGCCTACTCATGATGAACCGTAATGGCAAGGACTCTACAATGGTCAAGTTACTCGTTGGTTTTATATCAAACCCTGTGGAGTTCATGTTTTAATCTGCTTCGGACGATTATTCATATGCTTGTAGAAGGTGAGTATCCTAAATCAATAATCATCCAAATAATTACTCGGATGTTGAAGCCAAGTTGTTTCAAGATGTTATTGTCCTATGATAGTCAAGCTTATGACTTCTCAAGAAGTATGAGAAGATACTTAAAAGTAAGTGTTTGGCTACATCCTCCACATCGGATGTTTTGAGCTTAAAAGAAACTTGAGAATTTTGTTGGAATTTGTCAAGTTTAGGGAGGATTGTTGGGTTTTAGGTTCCTTGTATGATGAATTACTTTAAGTAATGGAACCGCGGACAAGCTTGAAGATAGCCACGGACGACAGTAAGAAGAGTAACCATCGATGAAGATAACCGCGGACTAGTAGTATTGAGTAACTCACGATAGTATTGTAAGCAATCGCTAGTTCTATAGAGTCGGTTAGTTTATTGTATCGGATAAATATGGAAAAGATATTTATCTTGTAGGTTACGTATTGTATATTGTATAGGACTCCTTATCCTATAAAAGGAGGTCCTTGGCTAGGTTAGATATACGTGAATTTTATATCTAAAGTCGTTTTCACTTCAAGGTTGCAAAACCCTAATATCGTAAGAGTATTCGTATTAATAAATAATATTGAGGTGTTGAAAGTTAACGCTCTTCTTCTTAAGATCAAGTGTTAAATTCGCGTAATACTTGATAAGCTTTTGTTACTAGTCAGTTTCTATATTAGATCGTTTGCTCAACTGGGATCAACAACAAGAGACTTTAATAGCCTCATCCATGTTCATATTGTGCTTTGTAAACCTTCCAAGTATTCCAAGAAGTTCATTGTATTGTTCCATAACTGGTCTTGAATCGGTCATTTTGTAATTTGTGAAATTACTAACAAGGAACTTCTTACTTGATGCATCCTCAGCCATATATTTGGCATCCAAGGAATCCCACAATTCTTTGGAAGATTCAATGTTCTGATAAATATCAAACAGAGCATCAGACATACCATTGAGAATAAGACCTCTGCATATGTAGTCATCATTCTCCCATTTGCTCCTCCTCCCGATCCGCTCCATCGCTGCATCATCCCCATCATCGTGAATAGGTGTTGTCAAGACATACACGACACTCATGCTTGACAAAGAAGAGTGCATCTTCTTCTACCACCTCCTAAAGTCCACCCTTCAAACTTATCAAGCTTGGCAAAGTTTGAAGCCATATGTTTCATTGCAGCAGCAGCCATTGATTATCACAAAATAGTTTACTTTGATTGTTGGTGTGTAACTCCTAGAACAGGGTTAGATAATCAATTCAGCAGAAACAAACAATGAGTCAGCAGAAACAAATACCACTAGGTGGTTACCGGATATCACTTGGAATCGTGTGATCACTTTCCAAAGTAAACTATTCGACCCTAATGACTGGGTTACACGAATATCTACTTGGGATAAGACCAAATGTAGTTATGGAATTAGGCACAATTCAATAACCCTTGCGCTTATAAGTGTTAATTGTTTTCTGTGTGTCTTTCATGCATAATCAGATCTCCTATTTATAGGAGGTTACTCTGAGCTAGTCAAATGGAATTATGAGAATTAATCGGCCCATTAATCGCCTCATAATTATCCCCATTATAGCCGTTAGTGGTTACATGACCAATTAAACATGGTCATTATGTGTAGAAAACTAGAAGGGGTTGAATAGTTTACCGATTAAAAACTTTGTTTTGAAACTTATTGAAAGATCAATTGATATTGATCTTAAGTATGTTAATGAAATATGCAAGCAATATGTAATAAGTAAATAAGGAAAGAAATGATCAAACCACAACAAGTTGTTTATAGTGGTTCGCCTACAAGGACTCTTTTTCCTTGCCCTACTCCACTCCCGAGTCTCACACTCGAGAGTTTAACTTCACTAGTCAACAAGCTCCTTTCACCGCGGAGAAAACCTTTACACTTCGCTTACACTATTTCCGACACTAAGCTAGATGTCGAGTTCTTTCCAAGGGTACAACAACTCCCACACACAAATGTATTTTGAGGACTAAAATACTAACCACTCACACTCACAAGATTATGATGGTTTGATACAACACTCAAGTATGAATCAACACTAGATCATACAACACTAAACAAACAAGACTTCCAACTTCTCGTTGAAGCTTGAATATGACTTGATCTTCTTTGCTACAAAAGAGATCACTAATATGATATGCAACCGAGTTAGAAAGGTTGAGAGAAGATATGTATGAGAGTATGTTAGAAAGGGATGAGAAACTACTTGGCTTGGCATTGCTATTTATAGCCAAATGGACAGAGCGCTCACGGACGGCGGACCCTTAAAGGGTTCCGCCTGTACCATTTTGGTACCGCCGTCCGACAACAAGATATCAAATCTTGCTTAAAGTCAACTCAATCTAAGAGAGATTGTGCAAGATATGGAGAGTATAAATCTTCAAAATATCTAATGGAATCTACAAATGATTCCCATGATGTAATACATGATGTCAAATGTTGTATTACTATTAATAGAAATATGCAATGCTTAAGTAGTGTTTGGTTTTAAGAACCTAACACATTCTACAAACTACTATCATACATAATGATTAGAGTCATATCAAGATGTTACTAATCATAAATGTAAATGCTTGAATGATGAATATATTGTTTGAGAAAGCTTGTTTTAATATCTAATAAACTTGACAAGCTTTAAGCTTTTATAAATTAAATTTACTTTTGTCGTTAACAAAACTTAGGCAAAGATCAAAAATATAAATAACGCTTAATGACGATATTTGTATTAACAATCTCCCTTTTGTTGAGGACAAAATATAAATTTTATTTTTATAAAAGAAACAAAGTTTGTACAAGAGTTATAAAATATTAGTTTTAGAACTTGAAAAGGAAATGATAATGTAAGTGTATGAAATTTGACTTTTATGAAAGTCAAAGAATTCACTAGTTGATGCATGATGTTGACTTTTCGTAAAGTCAGTGTGCGCTTGACCTTTTAAGAAAAGTCAAGTATTACCAATGAGGGTTCTGTTTGACTTTTAGAAAGTCAATTGTATGCGCTTGACTTTTCGTAAAAGTCAAATATAAATAATTTCAAGTTCTATATTTTCTCCCTTTTGTCTCAACAAAAGAAGAGGCTATGCGAATGTAATGAGCTCGAGCTATTATCTCCCTTGTTCAAAGCTCCCCTAAATTGGGTGCTTTAATGGGAAGATACATGGATTGTGAAAATAAAGCTACAAAAAAAATTGTTAGTAATAATGATCATTCACAAGCATTTCCAAACACTATGTAATGACACCAACAACATAATAAACAACATTCATTTGTTAAAATTTTTCATGAGTAAAGATCATGAAAAGAGAACACAATGATGTGTTTCTAGTACAAGAGAAAAAAAAAAATTATCCTAAAAACAACAAAAAAAAAAACAAATAAAAGACTATTCTAAGAACCATCCTAAAGAGATGGTGGATGGGAAAGAGCGCGAGACGCTCAAGAATGTGGTTGAGGATGAACCTCATTTCCTCGTGGAAGTCATGGACCATAATCCGGTCCGTTTCACGGTTTGACCCGCTTGCTCACAAGTTGAGCAACCGTGCCTTGGAGGGTAGAAAGTTTGCGGAGGTTGTGGTGGTGGAATGGTTGATGTGTTGGTGGTGTTGGGGATGTTTGGAGTGGTCATGATGGATGCAAGCAAAGCACTTTGCATTTGCATTGTCTCACTTAAGTGAGAATCCACCATGCCTTTGAATTGGTGGAGGTTGTGGAGTTCGGCTTGAATCTCTCTCTAGTGGGATTGTCATCCCACATGCTCTCCGAATGTCCTCAATGTGAGGGACATTGATGATGGAAGTGGATGATCCCGTATAAAGGACCATGAATGTCCTTGTGAATGGGGTGAAAAGGAGAGGTCTTGGCCCTAATGGGCGTTTGGGTCAATGGATGACCGAGGTGATTCATGAGCGATTCGCTCAATGGTGCCAAATGATGGCAATGGTGGTGGATGACTGGCCTAGAGGCAAGTCTTCCAAGTCCTCTAGGAAAGGATTTGGTGATGTTGGTGGAGTAGAAAATAACTCCATGGGAGTGAGAGGGAGACCTTGGTGAAGGTGGTGATGGTGTTTTGGATGTTTGGATGGGTGCCGTGGAGGTGAAGTAGGTGCTTTGATGGTGGTGGAGTGGTGATCACAATGTGTGATGAAGTAGGTGTAGCCAAGGTAAGGTGTGTATCATCTCTAATGGGAGATGAGATTGTAAGTGGTGAGGAGTCGGATGATGAGCTAAGATGAGTAAGACAACAAGGTCTTACGCTAATTCTAGCGGTTTTCTTGCAAGGTTTTGGTGATGATTTAGTCATTTTTAACTTGGGTTTTGATTTGCTAGATAGTAATGAGAATAAGAAAGGTGTGAGGATGATCATGGTAAAGCCTTTCAATTTATAGAGGTGTAAAAATGTTGAGAGATGTGTTTGATTTGATGTTGAACCATTGAAGAGATGAGGTTCCTCATGATTTGGAAGTGGGTTGAATGCTAGTCATGTCACCCAAGTCAATCCATTCAAAGAAGATGGAGTGAAGAAGAAAAGATATGCAATAAATGTGTTCTAGTGAGTGGAATTTCCTAATATTCAGATTACCACGGATTTGAAGGTACCAAAATTTTGGTTCCTTCCTTTATGCCAAAGGGCTCCTTGGGTGGATTTTTCAAATTTTGAATTTTGGTGGAAATGGTTTTCTTACATCCCTTAGTGAATAATACTAGTTCTAATAACAAGATAAACTAGTTAAGATTGATTTATGAGTGATGGAAGATAATTTGGAATTACGAAGAGTCGAAATTGAAAAATTACCCGGAGGATCCACGGCACCAAAATCATACACACGACGGAACCCAAAAGGGTGCCGCCCGTCCGTCCGCAGCATGATATGGCGGTACCAAAATTCATAAAGGACGGTACCAAAATAAGGGTGCCGCCGATCCGTGGAGTGTCGAATTTGGATGAAAGTTTCTCAAAATCAACTTTCCAAATCAAAATTTTTCTCAAAACCGTTATACTAAACATTTCTAGTTAGGAAAAGTAAATAACACATATGTAAACACATTGGAGCATAGATTAAGAGCAAGGCTTATTGATTTTCACAATATAGTGAAAATGGGTAAAATTTGATAGCATACTTGTGCTATCCCCGCATGAGATTGTTAGCATACACCATTGTTTCAAGTTATATTATCATCCTACATAATAAAAACAACTAAATAGTATCAAACATTAACGATAATGCATTGTTCCAAACACTCCTTAAAGTACCCTTATTTGTCCAACTTGTAAATCTTGTTCATCATCCTACCAAGGCACTTGAACATTCCCTTAGTTTGCTTGAATTCACCGATTCATTCTCAATTACGGGAAGAGATGTGTAATACTCTTGAGGTGGAAGACGAGAGCTTGGAAGACCATCCTGAGCTATTTGATGATGATGATGAAGGAGTTGGAGGTTTAGCTCTCTTGCCTTTAGTCTTAGCAACTCGAGCATCACTCAAGGGCACAAAGATGTGAGGATGAGATCATATTGAAGGTGCATCCCTTTGGGGTTGGTGGAATTGGAGCGAAGTTTCTATATAGACGGGTGAGAAGCATCCCGTATGGAAGAGCAACGGATCCTTGAGTTGGAATATCAATCATTCTCCTAGCTATGTAGTAGGCTGTTGAATGGTTGTCGGGTGACAAGTTGTAAAGCATGTGACAAAGACAAGCGCTTATGTGATCCCTATTTCCTATGGTGCTAATGACGCTTGCTCTAAGTAACTCCTCCCATTTCTTAAATTGCTTGAGTTCATTGAGCTCCATTCCATATGGATCTCGGTCTACCTCTTTTCCCTTTCGGGTGACTCGGGTTGTATCCGCTTTTGGGTTAAAAGGTGTTCACGGATGACATCCTTATCGGCTAAACGGGTTACGTAGGGAGAGAGCGGTCATTGATTGCATCAAGGGCGTGAGTGACCACTTATCCGTAGACACAAGTTCCACGGTTGGGAATTCCTAGTACTCTAGCAAAGTCACTTAAAGTGATGGTGTAGTCATTTTGGTTGATTCTAAAGCTAAGACAAAACTCATCATCTTCATCACTAAAACCGGTCACACTAGCATAGAATTCTAATACGAACCTAGGACAAATTGGTTCATCAATGTCAAGAAGACAATCGAATTGAATGGCGGCTAGTTCTTCACGAAGATTGGTATGCTCAAGGAAGGATGAGTGAATGGTTCTACCCTCGTGGAAATACCTTGATTCTAGACCCTAAATATTTCTACTTGTTCCTTGGTGAGTCCTTTGGTTTTGTGGTGTTTGGGAATGTAGTTAAGGGTGTCTTTGTGATCATAGAATCTTGCGGCTACCATGGTTATTCCTAAGGACAAGAATTAACATGTTAAAATGAAAATGAATTTTAACATTTTTGATTCTAGTGTGTGCCTATATGAAAACAATTTGAGTTGCGGTTATCTCGACTCATTTTATGCACAAAATGGTTTTAGTGGAGTGTTTGGCAAATACCATGAGATAACCCAAATGCTCCTAATTCAATGTGGCTACATTTGAATATACCCGGGAGTGCATATTAGTTATGCAATGCCTTTAGTATTCAAGAGCATGCAAGTGATGAAAATACTAACGTTTCTATTTGTATTAGCAATGAAAAATGTTTTCCTATAAGTGAGAAGCTTTTCAAAACTTTTGACATGGGGTGTTTGGTTGTTTGAATAAGGCCTTATATTTATTATCTATCAATTAGTGGGAAACATGATTTTGTTTATGCAATATGATAATGTAGTACCTAATTTGAATGACTAGTTATGCAATTTGCCAATTGAATTCATATTTGGTATAAAAGCATACATAAAACCCCATGTAATGATTTGTGATAGTTTTGTGCATAAATAAGAATCCTAGACTCGTAATTAAGAGATGAAATGTAGTTAGGATACTTACAATGATGTTATCTTCATGATTAGTGAGTGGGAAGATGATAATGATGAGCTTGGTTTAAGTTTTACACGCTTTGGTAAAGTGGGTTGTGAGGAAGAAGATGTTATGTATAAAGTCGTTTTGTTTCAGAGACACCACGGACCGACGGTACCAAAATTTTGGTTCCGTCCGTGTTGTCGCTTGTGCCGTACTACAGAGCGTAAACAAGACAAAATTGTTTTGGTTTGACTATTCTAATGTTTTAGGCTATGTTTATTCTACATGCTTGGTTCCATTAACCCTAAACCAAGTCTAAGAAGATTAAAAGGTTCTCGCTTAAGAGGTTTAGTAAGGATGTCGGCAATGTTGTCTTCGGAGGATACTTTCTCGATTGAAATGTTTCCTTTTGAACATTGTCGCAAGAAAGTGATGACGGATTTCAATGTGCTTTGTACGAGCATGTTGAACGGGATTCTTGCCGAGATCGATGGCTCCTTTGTTGTCGCAGTATCACAATGTCGTTGAGATGAATTCGTAGTCTACGAGAGCTTGCTTCATCCAAAGAGCTTGTTGACATGCTTTTCCGGCCGAGACGATTCGGCTTCAGTAGTAGAGATGGCTAAAGCCGTTTGCTTTTTGCAAACCATGAGGTGAGACAATGTCCAACAAAAGTGCAAATACCACTTGTACTTTTTCTATCGACATAATCACCGGCATGATCCGAGTCGGCATACACTATGGTTTCTATACCCGCCTTTGGGATACCATAATCCTAAACACGTTGTTCCCTTAATATATCTAAAATCCTTTTAATGCTTCTAAGTGTGATGCCTTTGGGTTTTCTTGAAAGCGAGACATAGACAAACACTAAACATAATGTCGGGTCTACTAGCCGTAAGATAGAGTAGGCTACCAATCATTCCTCTATATTTAGTGTTATCTACGGATTCACCTTCTTCGTCCTTGGTGAGTTTAGTGTCCGAGGACATGGGTGTTTTAGTTGGTTTGGAATCTTCAAGACCAAATTTCTTAAGCATGTCTTTTATATATTTAGATTGATTAAAGAAAATACCGCCTTCTAGTTGTTTAATTTGAAGTCCTAGAAAGAAGTTTAACTCACCCATCATACTCATTTCAAACTCGTCATGCATGATTTTAGAGAAATCATTACATAGTTCTTGACAAGTTGATCCGAATATAATGTCATCAACGATATTTGAACAATAATAATTTGCGATTCCTTTTCTTAGTAAAAGAGTATTATCTACTAATCCCATAGTATATTTGTTATCAATAAGAAAAGTCTTAAGACGGTCGTACCAAGCTTTAGGTGCTTGTTTAAGGTCGTATAATGCTTTCTTGAGTTTGAAGACATGATGTGGTTTCTCAAAGTCGGTAAAACCGGAGGTTGAGCAACATACACTTCTTCGTTAATAAACCCATTAAGAAAAGCACTCTTAACATCCATTTGAAATAATTTAAAATCATAAGCACATGCATAAGCAAGTAATATTCTAATAGATTCAAGTCTAGCTACCGTGCATAAGTTTCATCATAGTCAATTCCTTCTTGTTGATTATAACCTTGTGCAACAAGCCTAGCTTTGTTTCTAGATACTATACCATTTTCGTCCATTTTGTTTCGAAGACCCATTTTGTTCCAATTATAGTTTGATCTTTAGGTTTTGGAACCGTTTCAAACATCATTTCTAACGAATTGGTTTAATTCTTCTTGCATGGCCATTACCCATGACTCATCTTTTATTGCTTCATTTATGGTTTTGGTTCAATGGTGGATACAAAACAAAATGATTACTTTGATTTTGAGCTTGTGATCTTAAGGTTCTTTGATTAAGTTTTCCTATGACCTTTTCTAATGGATGACTTTTAGATTCTTTTATGTTGACAATTTCCTTATTTAATGGTTCATCTTCCTTATTATTATTAATTTGACTTTCAATTATTTGACTTTCAACTAAGTCATCATCTACCAAAGGTGATGTCTTAGAGGAGGTGGACTTTCACAAATGTTATGTTCAACGATTCCTCGACTATCATTGTTTCTTTATTTAGGACAATGTAAGCTTTACTAGTTTGAGAGTAACCAAGAAATACACCTTCATAAGACTTTGGGTCAAACTTGGTGAGATAATCCTTAGTGTTAAGAATAAAACATTTGCAACCAAAGACTTTAAAATATCCTAATGTTGGCTTTTTACCTTTATAAAGTTCATATGGTGTTTTGTTTAGGAAAGGACGATTAGGACTCTATTTAGAATATATGTAGAAGTGTCAACGCGCTACACCAAAACTTTTGAGGAATGTTTTGTTCATTAAGCATTGTTCTACTCATTTCTTGAATTGTTCTATTTTTACGCTCTACTACTCCATTTGATTGAGGTGTTCGTGAGCGGAAAAGTTATGTGTTATACCATTTGTATCACAAAAGTTTCCAAATTGAGTTTCGTTGTCAAATTCACGACCATGATCCGTTCGGATCGACACAATTTTGACACCTAGAAGATTTTGAATTTTCTTGCTAAGTATTTCAAATTTATCAAAAGCTTCATTTTGGTTTTCAAAATAACGTCCAAGTAAACCTTGAGTAATCATCTACTATGACCAAAGTGTATAAGTTGCCTCCATAGCTTCTTATAGCGGATGGTCCAAACAAATCCATATGTAATAATTCTAGACACTTAGATGTAGATACCATATTTTTAGATTTGTGACTACTATGTGTTTGTTTACCAATTTTGCAAGCGCCGCAAAAGTGTTGGTCATATTTTAGTTTTGGCAAATTCCTAACTAACTCTTTTGAAGATAGGTTTTGTATAAGTCTCATATTAGCGTGACCTAAGCGCCTATGCCAAAGAGATGAGCTATCGCCTAATGTTGTTAGGCAAAGTTTGTCATTATATGTTTTATCTATTTTCATGACGATATGTTATTTTTCCTAACTCCTTTAGCTATGGTGATACCATCTTTTAGTATTTTACTACCATTTTCATCAAATAGTACTTTATACTTTTTATCGCATAGTTGGCTAATACTAAGTAGATTAAATCCTAACCTATCCACATGAGCAACATTTTCAATAGTTAGAGAGTTATGAGCAATCGTACTTTGCCAATGATTTTGCTTTTGAGATTGCTACCGAAGTGACATTACCTCCGCCATACTCTTGGTATGATGAGAAGAGACTTTGTTGCCCGTCATGTGTCGTGAGCATCCACTATCTTTTATCCATTCATCGTTTCCAATCCAACTTTCAAACATACCTAAGAAGCGAATGACTCAAACATTTGGTCCCCAATATCTCATGGGTCCGTTTGGGTTAAACATACCATTTATTTGATTCATGTATGGAAATGATGGATAAGGGTTCCATTGCATGTAATCTGGAGTTTGATATGGTCTAGAAAGTTTTGATTCCAACCGTTGTGTTGGTAGTTATGTTGAACGTTGTGGTTGCTCTTAGGAAAGGGCGTTTGGCAAAAGAAGTTTTATGTCGTTGTTGAGTAGTTTTGATCTAAATTCATTTTAATAAGTCCTACTCCCGATATAATGGCTGGTTTTAGTTTAACATTATCATTGGTTTTCTTTGTTATTTTAACAAATTCAAGACGGTCCAGATTATGAACATTCTGTTCATCAAGTACCATGTACTGCTTTAGACAACGGACGGAACCCTTTTTGGTTCCGTTCGTCCGTGGCCGCAGACAAAGACAGATTTGATGTAATGTTCGCCTTTTTCGGCCGCTTTGTTTTGACTCTTAGGTATTAAAACTTCATTAAACCCTAGCCCATTCATGTCTCCCGGTGTTTTATGGATTTTAACTATTTCATCGGCAATAGCGATGTTTTTGTTAAACCTTTAAACTTAGAATTATTTTCTATTAAAACTTCTTGTGTGAGCTTTAGTTTTTCTATTTCAAGATTTAGCTCTTGACATGATTTACAATCATTGTCATTTGCTTTTCCTTTTCAAGTCGTTTAGCTTTTTCTTTTAACTCATATACCTCATTTTCCAAAACTCCTTTTAGTTTTTAGAAATTTATTTTAGTTATGATTTTTAGACTTAGCTCACACAATTGATTATATTGTTTTTGCAAGGTGTCATCATCTATGGAAGAATAAGAAGAATCGGAAAGTACCTCATTTGACTCATGTGCCATTAGAGCGATCTCTTCCTTGCTTGATTCTTCATCGCCTTCACTATCACTCCAAGCACCGCTTACAAAAGCTCGTTGAGTTTTGCTCTTAGGTGGCTTGGGACATTCTCCTATGAGATGACTTGTATCACCACATCTAAAACACTTTCTTTCACCTTTGATCTTCTTATCATCCCGATCTTTCGAATGGCTTTTTTCTTCTCGAGGTTGTCTTACAAACTTTCCTCTTCTTCTAAAGAACTTCTTGAAATCTCTAACGCCATGGCATACTCCTCATCTTCACTATCGGAACAAGATTCACCATCATCGCTGATTCCGCCTTTGCTTTAAGAGCAACGGATTTGATCTTCTCCTTTCTTCCTTTGATGATCTCGAATCTTTCTCCATTACCATTTCGTGAACTTTGAGGTTGCCAATTAGCTCGCCTAGTGACATTATTGAGAGATCTTTGATTCTTCAATAGCGGTCACTTTAGCTCTCCATTTGGGATGGAGTGCTCTAAGAAATTTCCGACAAAGTTCTTACTACGAAAAGATTCGTCAAGTGCTTTAAGTGATGTAATGATAGTGTTAAACGAGCAAAGCCACAATCAATGGTTTCATCTTCGTGAATAACAAATTGTTCATATTGTTGAACAAGAAGATCAATTTTGTTATCCTTGACTTGTGAATTACCTTGATGTGTAACAATTAAAGATTCCCAAATATCTTTAGCGGTTTCACACATAAAAATTCTTTCATATTCTTTTCTAGGTAAAGCATTATAAAGCATCATTTTAGCTTCATTATTTTTAGCAACTAATTTCTTTTGTTCATCAACGGAAATATCTTTTGTTGTAGAACTAAAATCTCCTTTAACAATAATAAACCAAAGATCTATATCTTTTGATTTTACATATGTTTCAAAACGGTTTTTCCAATAGATAAATCCATTGGTTTCAAAGAGTGGTGGTCTTTGCATAGATTGCCCTTCTTTAAAGTTTTCGTAATCCATGGATCGTTTCAAGTTTATAAAATACAAGTTATTTTAGAAATTCTTGAGCAACGAGGCTCGTACCAATTGTAGAAAACTAGAAGGGGTTGAATAGTTTACCGATTAAAAACTTTGTTTTGAAACTTATTGAAAGATCAATTGATATTGATCTTAAGTATGTTAATGAAATATGCAAGCAATATGTAATAAGTAAATAAGGAAAGAAATGATCAAACCACAACAAGTTGTTTATAGTGGTTCGCCTACAAGGACTCTTTTTCCTTGCCCTACTCCACTCCCCGAGTCTCACACTCGAGAGTTTAACTTCACTAGTCAACAAGCTCCTTTCACCGCGGAGAAAACCTTTACACTTCGCTACACTATTTCCGACACTAAGCTAGATGTCGAGTTCTTTCCAAGGGTACAACAACTCCCACACACAAATGTATTTTGAGGACTAAAATACTAACCACTCACACTCACAAGATTATGATGGTTTGATACAACACTCAAGTATGAATCAACACTAGATCATACAACACTAAACAAACAAGACTTCCAACTTCTCGTTGAAGCTTGAATATGACTTGATCTTCTTTGCTACAAAAGAGATCACTAATATGATATGCAACCGAGTTAGAAAGGTTGAGAGAAGATATGTATGAGAGTATGTTAGAAAGGGATGAGAAACTACTTGGCTTGGCATTGCTATTTATAGCCAAATGGACAGAGCGCCACGGACGGCGGACCCTTAAAGGGTTCCGCCTGTACCATTTTGGTACCGCCGGTCCGACAACAAGATATCAAATCTTGCTTAAAGTCAACTCAATCTAAGAGAGATTGTGCAAGATATGGAGAGTATAAATCTTCACAAAATATCTAATGGAATCTACAAATGATTCCCATGATGTAATACATGATGTCAAATGTTGTATTACTATTAATAGAAATATGCAATGCTTAAGTAGTGTTTGGTTTTAAGAACCTAACACATTCTACAAACTACTATCATACATAATGATTAGAGTCATATCAAGATGTTACTAATCATAAATGTAAATGCTTGAATGATGAATATATTGTTTGAGAAAGCTTGTTTTAATATCTAATAAACTTGACAAGCTTTAAGCTTTTATAAATTAAATTTACTTTTGTCGTTAACAAAACTTAGGCAAAGATCAAAAATATAAATAACGTTTAATGACGATATTTGTATTAACATACTCAAGGACCAATTGAAGAAAACAACGTTATAGGGCATATTTTGAAGTTGGGTCGATTTCATATTTTGATATTCCTCCTCCAACGTCCCATCTTCTTTTCAAATGGAGTTGGAGTTAGTTCAACCTTAGTTCGGATCGTAATGGATCATTGGCCATGCCTTGCTTATATTGATGACTATTTGGAAGCTTTGTTTCTCGCGTAGAGGTAGTTTTGCTGTAAAGCCTTCCTCTTATATCCTATGGTCTTTGGTTGATACTCTTTTAAAATGATTACCTATTGTAAATACCAATTTTAATCCACCGTCATATGGATTAATCATGATTAGAGTGGCAAAAGGGTGAGTTGGGTAATGTCCATGATTTCGTCAAATTGGTAAATCTTTTACCGAATATTCTTTTATCCAAATTTGTTTAGTATATTGGTTTGTTTAACTTGATGACCAAAACTACACTCTTACAATATTATCCATTTATAACTAAATTTTGAGAAATTACTCATTTGACACATTAGAGATACATTGTAACCCAAATCGACCCATTCTCAAGTAACTGGGTTGAAATTGACACCTCGCCCTTTAATGATCTTATTGATAAGATCACTAATCGGTTTCAACTTTTGATGAGTCATTATTTTACTCCATTTTTGTTTCTAAAGCGACGAAAATCTTTACTAAGTCAATTGTTGGTTTGTTTCTTTAGGGTAAGTCTCAAAGTAATACTTGGGTGAAAGTTCTTATTTGGGATCATGGATGCTTTGTAAAGTGTGGATGACCAAGTGTCTTGTGAGACAATATTTTTCAAAATCAAGGGTAGTGCTCTTGGGGCATCATGCACCTTATTTGTGAAACAAGTTTTGGTTGTCCATCAAGTTCCCTATTTGAAAGAGATGTGTTTATGAAACTTTGATCAGAATAGGTCATATCAGTATCTCTAGCATGTTTCGAAAGTTGCCTCTATTTACCCTATTTTTTGCCGTAGGGTATTGAAGGCACTCTCACTTTTTGTACTCAACTATGTTGTGCTAATCCTAGTTGCTTCATTAAAACAATTTGTTCATTTATGTTTACATTTGTTTTGCATAGAGAAGTGATCATTTTATGCCTTATGTAACAATGTGATAATGGCACAACAATTATTTCATAAGAAGTTAGTAAATATCTTGACAATCATATACATGTTGATACCACAGCCAAATAAAGCAAACACCAAATCTAAAATTGACTTTCAATCCAATCTAAAATCAGAACTTATACCGAACTTATACCCAATTCCACAAAAATGTACCGAACTTATACCCAATTCCAATCTAAGGTACTCCACTTGTTTTTCCCAATTTAGTGTACCCAACTTTTTTTTAGTTGCAATGTTAGACGATTTATAGGTTACCAGGTTACCACCACCATACTTCATCTTCTCCGACCAAATTCCGGCTAGTATTTTTTTTAATCTCGTTTATAATCGAATTCAACATTTTAATGGAAATGAGGTACTTAGTGTAGCGAACAGTGAACACGAAAATTATACGATAAGGTGATATGTATATGAATTGAAAGCAAAGGCCTTCGACACTAGCTGCTTACATCAAACTCCATAGGTACCTTCTCCTAATGTTGTATGGCCTTCATTACAAGTTGAAGAGAGTGTTCTGCTTCTTCAACCAATGCTTTGGCTTTTGATAATTTCTTCTGACATTAATATCCATGCATTAGTAACATAATATTATGTGATCCAGTCACATTTGGAAAGCTTGTATGGTCCATATGCTATAAGACAGTGGCCGGTTTCGAGATCATGTTTTAAAGACTTGTATCATATCATATCATACATTCATACAAGCATATGTATTTTTGTTGGATGATTAATCATATAAAATCACTTCTTCATATCTATCATGTTCACGTGCCAATTGAGGTTCTCCACAATTTAGTTAAAAATGTGTTTTTATAAGAAACTGAATGAGCTAACCTATAGCTAACTGTACCATAAGAACAACAATGAGGATGTTCTATGTTAGGTCACTAGTCTTACAACACAAGCAACAAGAGAAGAGATAGAGAAGAGATTGGATGAACAAGACACAAACCAAACACTATGCGTATGAATACTAAGGACGGTTATGCGTAGCTATAGTGAAAGAGTAAATGAATTGAACAACCAACCCTCAAGCGAGGGTTATTACAAGGTATTTATAGGAGAGGGAGCTAGGGCAACACTTCTAGTCCCTTCCTTTCCTTAGTGGACTTGGGCCTAGTCTTATGGGCCTTCTACATAAGCCTAAGGCTAATTACTAACATAAAGGTCATATTAAGCTAACTATTACATATGAATCACTAACACTTGAATTAAGGTTTAGGAGTGATTCCAACAATCTCCCCCTAAGTGTTTGTGATGAATAAAAGACTGATATACGATGAAGGTGCTGATGTAATAGTAGCTTTGACGTCTTCTGACATTCTTCTTTCTTGTGAGAAGAATTGCCTTGATTCGAACAATCTCCCCAGTGTAGAGAAATTGTTTCCTTTGAAAGGTTCTTCTTTGACGTCATCATTATCTTTGATCTTTGTTCTTTGTGATGGAAAGTGATAGTATGTTGTTGTTGTCGCATCAGGTCTGCTTCGTTGCTCCAAAGTGTGTCCACGTCTTTCTTCAACATGCTCACACGTCCTTTGACGTTTGGATTTCAGTACTGATGTAGTTCTCTTGGTCTTTAACCTTTGTAGATTCTTTGACTTCATGAAGAATCATTCTGACTTTTGTTTTGCCTTTTGAGAGAACTTCCATTAGTGATGATGTTGGTATGAGCATGTGAAGAATCTGCACGATCAGTCCGCTCCAGAGCTTCCATAAGAAGAAAACATAAAACGGTTAGTAATAAGCGGTTTTCGGCACTTATAAGTTTGAATTTCGAGAGTGTAAACAGCATAGTGTGAAAACATAACTCTAATTCTCACAAAGGCCGCCTCGAACCGGAGTCCCACAAGTGAGATAACACGATATACCAAGTACATCTACAGCGGATGAGTCGCCGAGGTACACCAAGCATCACCTCACGATCAGAGACCGTTTGAGACACACTAAGCGTAATCCACGGGAGTTACCGAAGTGACTCGCCGTCGGTTGCTTTGATGTTAACCCGGCAGGAGTTTCCATTCAATCACCGAGGATCACAATTGATAACCTCTCATGAATGTTCTCGACAGATTGCTAAGATCCGTGTAGGACTCGATATGAACCATCGTGTTCTTATTTGTTGAACAACAAGTGATGAAATGTCAAGTGTACCTAAGAGATCTTTTGATGAATCTCGTGGCTCTAGACTCAATAGTGCTTTGGTTTTCCCGAGCGGAGACTAGGAGAGGTCTCCTTCAATACCAAATGATCTCAAGAGAAAGCCGATAGTTTACGAGGGTTCCCTGTGAGAATAAAACAAGCTTCGCTGAGAGAAACTTGAGTGGCTAAGAAGGTTTAGTGCATGCGCCACCGGGTCCATGATGACTTTTAATCTTCAATACCGTGTCATCAAGTGACCACCAAGAGTATATGAATTGAACCCTGTCCGCCTAAGTTGAATAATTTGGAGGGCTATTTGTTTTCACCCTTTTCTTTGCATTTCTTTTAATTCTTCAACTCCTTCTTTCTCGATTCTCATATTCTCCTTTTTATAATCATACCTAAGGACTTCTAAATTCTAACTATTGGTTGTGTCCTTGGGTAGATCCATCCGGCTCCGGCGGATCATAAGACGGTTATTCCTAACCTTAGTCACCTTATAACTCCATGACTAACCTATGTTGCCATAAAACTATTTTTCATGAAAATCTCTCAAAGTGTTTGTAGATGAAAAACATGTTTGAACACTTCAAGAGTTTTAGATTTTCAGAAATACTCCCCCTCCACATGTGCTTAAGAGTTTTGACGGAAATCTGCACAGTAAGGAAAGAGCGCACTTTTAGAATTGATCAACTCAAGATAGACAATTCCCGAGGGACACGGTTACGCTGCATAGTTAAAGAGTTACATTATCGCCTTTTAGTGATAACTAGCTCTAATAACTACCTTGAAGGTGTGGACAATCCCTAAAGGTTGTCAAACCCACAAAGTTCATGTCTACCAAGAGTTTCTCGAATGGTACATTCTACTCGGACAAGTCCTTCGTGAGACACGTTTACATCACTAGCGAACTAGCTTGAAATTATTACCCGTCCAGGACAAGTCTTTTCGAGTTACAAACAGTTAAGTATCGTCAATTCATTGGTAAAGTCTGTTTAGCACGACGATTCATGAGCAATTACACAACATATTTCTTATCACATAAATTTCTCCCCCTAAAAAATGGCATATAAATATGTTATTTTTGAAATGTTGAGAATAAATATGACCATTTTGAGTTTTGTGAGAAGATAATTACAAAGAAAAATTTGTGATCAAAAATTTTAATGTAAATACTCCCCCTCAACAAGTGATATGAACGGTTGAGGTTTTGAAAAATCATAAGGGGAAGTACTTGTTCTTTTGAGCAAAACCTTGAAAAATGAAAGGTTTGATAGGTTTTACTCAAAAGTAAGAAGCTTTCGCTCCTTTTATAAGGATTGTGGCACTGCGCACTACGTGGTCCTTTCTTGACAAGTACGGGTTGTACATCGTTATGTGTGCACAAGCCATTGTCATTATAAATCACACATCCAAATGTATATTAAATAGAAGCAGCTCAAGGGTACCAAGTAGTCCAAAGGATGTTGTCGGGAGTGAGAACCGGCGTTGATAGCCGTGAGATTAATCCTTGACGACCACCTACAAAGCTCTCTAATGTTCGAATCGTCCTTCGATACAACCGCTCATCAATCATAGTGATGATCCTCCGCACATCCCTTCGTCCCCGAGAGTTCCATCGCTTTTGTTCCCAATGTCTTGATGTATATCCTTTAACCGATAAGCCAATCCGTCCCTAACCTTCTTCAATGTGATCCCCAAACTTGTGAAGATCTCTACACGCCATCAAGCAATTTCGTTGAAGTTCACTGCGATAAACGACGCGAATGGTTTGTCGACAGGGTGTATTGTGGAAGCCGGTTGATGTCGGGAAGTTCTAGCCGAGGTCCGGAGAAGTTGACACGGGTCTCGATAAGATTCAACAAATGAGTTGTAGATCTTCTACACGCTCTTTGATAACTATGCTTCTGATGAAGATAAGCAAGGACTTGATGAATTCGCGTTGTACATCAGTTGAGAATTGTCTCATGCGTCCCTGTACTTTTGCAAGATACATGTCTTCAATGTCGTTGAGAGACAAATTTTCAAAGTCCGCCTCACAGAAAGCATAATCCCTTTCGTCTTGCCGTTTGACCATGAAATTCTTTAGGAAAGTGTAGTCCCATTTAGATGAAAGATCAACGTGCTTAATAGCAACGATTCCTTTAGTACTATATACTGCATGTTGAGACTTTCGAACCTGGCAGCTCTTGTAGTAGATTCGTCGGCGTTCTGGCCATTGATGAATCCCGTACATTGCATCGATGTCATATCGTTCCACCATGTTAGAAAACAAGTGAGTAGCCTTTTCTTCGATGGCTATGCGCTTTGAGTATATGGCTCACGGAACGGAATCGTAAGTGATGTAGCGATTTCTTGAACCATCACCACCGTAGAAGAAATTCCAAGTCGTTGTTGAAGAAGTAGCGAATGGAATCTTAGGTCGATCCGTTGGCCAATTGTTGGTAGAGGTTTAGACCAATCCGTAGTAAGGAGCATTATCTTTCCGGAGAAGTCGATGTTTGCTTGTGGTTGAGCCAATCAATGTTGTTGGACATAGCTCGTGCTATGTTTTCAAGGTGATACTCAACCTCGATGGCACTTTCCGAGCTGTCTTTTAGCAGTTGAAAAGCTTCATTCTTGATTCGTTTCAACTCTGATTTCGTCATCTTCTTTACTCGGAATTTTTCTTGCAGTATCTTTGCATGCTCCAAGGTACTACCGTCTTCCATATTTTGACATTCAGGTGGATAGGGAGTTGAGTTGACAAGTGTAGAAAACCAGTCGTATTCACAGTGTCATCTTCATCTAGCCATGATACGACATTAGCCTGAGGCGTCTTTGTCTTCTTCTTCTTTTTCTTTGGCTGAGAGGAGGATTCTGGTTTCTTAGCATTGTCGGGAGAGGTGGGTTGTTGTTGGGGCTCACGGAATTCCTCATCGTCACCACCCGAATACTCAAAGTGATCACCGGTTTTCTGAGTCTGGGGTGGTAACTCAGAATCCTGAGGTTTTTCAGTAGAAGAGCGAGGAGGAGATCTTTGTTGAGCTGGAGTCCTTTGGGGTGGAGGTTGCATAGATGATGGTTCACCAGACTTCTTTTGGCGTTTAGGCTCATCATTCTTATCCTTATCTTTATCTTCATCGTCTTTGGGATGTTTTGGCCTTTCAGCTTCCTCTCTGCATGCTGATTTGAGTTGGTATTCCAGCAATGCTTCAAACAATTTACCTTTGTAAGAGGCAAATGTTGCAGAGCGTTTCGACATTTGAGCTACCAATCGGTTAACCAATTCAGCATCTGAGAAGATTATGGGATCAACTGGATTTATGTTTACATGCATCGGAGTTGATTTCATAGTTTGCTTGGCCAAATGAAGTAGATTCGGATAGAGTTGTTTGGTAAACATCTCCTTTGTAATTCCAGGAACGTTGTCAACAAGGAACTTGTTAGTGTATCCTTTGATCATGTCGTTTAGTTCCCCTTGAAGATTCCGTTTCATGTACTTCTGGACAAATTCCCTTTCAACTGACATCTTGTCTATCTCCTTATGAAGATTAGTGATCTGGTCAGTGAGAAAATTCAGCTTCTTGTAGGTCACGTCTTTCTTCCTGACCTGCTTGATAGCTTTAACGATTCTCGTCTTTGCCCGAGATACCCAAGAGTCTGTTGGCTTCTTTACTGATTTGAATGTGGATCTGGTTGATCTTTTTTATGGTGGTGGTGAAGAGTGAGAAGATGAATCTGATGATGAAGAGACATGAGGAGATTCAGGGTGCTTAGGAGGTGCAGAAGTTTCCTCCTTGGATCGAATTGGACTGTTAAGAACAAACTCATCATAATTCCCTTCGTCATCTTGTCCAGATTTAGCTTTTACTTCCGTCTGAATCCGGGCCTCTTCATCAGCCTTTTCTTTCTCAGACTTATCCTTTTCTGGTTCCTCAATGTTGTAATCAATAGAGTCCTCCAAATGCTTTTGTTGTTGCACAAGGGTGGTAGCACCAGTTCCCTTATCGGGTTGATTAACCGCATCAGGAATTGGTGTAGATTGAACACCACCGCTTGACCCTCTGGGGCCATGCATTTGATCCTGTTCAAATTCTTTAGCCTTTTGTTGGAGTCTAATGATTTTGAACTTCTTCCTGTAATCAGTATCCAGTGGCTCTTCCTCTGAGCTTTCTTCTTCATGCTCAAGTACTGGAGTTTTCCCTTTACCTTGGGCAGCTGGTGGACTTGGAGGTTTGGCTACTGTTTGAGTGATGTCGGTTGCATTTTCAGAGTAGTGAACCTCTTCGTCTGATTCAGTTTCTTCAGAGCTTTCGTCCACTAGCTTTCTTTGTGGTTCAGATTTGGGAATCGGAATAGAACAGCTTCCTTAGAGGGAACAGTCCTTTTACGTGGAGGATTCCTCTTGGGAAACTTCCTCTCGACTCTCAAGATTGCAAAGACACTTCGTGACCGCCTCTTCCGGTTCTCCTTGTAGGTGTGCCAGAGGACTTTTCATCGAGATGACCAACTTTGCCTTCTTTAACCGCTACCGATACCTTTTGTATGTGTAGAGCTTTTTGATGTCAATGATGTAAGGTGATCCGCAACACAAAGACTGCTTCTTTGTTGTTGAATCCTTGATTCGATCGTTAGAGTAGGTTCGCATAACATGTCGTGATTGTTGGGGTCATTGAGTCTCTTGAAATATCGTAATTGCCCAAGTGCTCTTTCGATCAATAGTTTTGTATATCCGATATAAGGAATCTCGAGCCAAGCTTTTGAGGAATGACATCATGTCGTCCCATATCGTAGCTTCAATTTCGATGTGCTTCATGTTAATCAAAGCCCAAAAGATTTGCGCCCATGAGCTTGGGATGCTCATAGCCACCGCCACGACTGCAGATGATTTGGTGATGATGATGTAGAGTTCTCCACGGTTGAGGAATATTCTTAAGCTCCACGTGAGAATGCTTAGTGATTACTCTTGTAGCTTCATCATAACCAATATCGATCAAGAATTGCAAACCTGTCTCTTCAAGAGGTGTGGCATTGAGTTCGGTTGGTTCGACGTCGAATGAGAAGAACATTCCTAAGTCCGCATGTGTGATGGTGACTTGTTTGTGATCGAGCGCCACCGTCACCGCACTTTGACCTTTGATCCTCTCGCATTGTGTTCCAAAACCGTGAATGTAGATCTCCCAGATCAGAAGGTAATCGGTGAGCATGTTCGATAAGGATGATTCCTTAGAATATCCATAGCAATCAAACAGAAGATTCGAGTAGGTGAGAGTTTCAAAGTCAACATGAAGGTTGTTCTTTCCAATCTTTATCGGATAGCCATTAGGAAGATATCGCAATGGTGAGAACATTTGGTGCATCCACATTCATTTTAGCATCCATGTCTAGATCTGAAACACATTTAGCCAAAAGAACCAACATATCGAAAGACATTATGTTAGTCAACAGATGGTTTTATTGCCTAATTATTAAATGTGATATGTTAATGATTGTTACGAGTCCAATGTCACTTGTTTGTCCAATAGTCCAATGACGTCGTGATAAGTTTCGTGAGTTAGTTAACTTTAAGTTTTAAAGTTTATGTTATCACTTATTTTTCACAACATATTAAACGTTTAAGTTTATTAGTGACATTATTGGTTTCGTGACGTTATGATTTGTTTATTTACAAGTTTGCACGTGTAACAATTCATAATGAAGGTTAAACAAGGCTTAGGCGTAGAAATGGCAAGCTTATGCGTAAACAGAAGTGGTATACGCCAGAGACGTAAACTTACGCCAGGACCTTATCTTACGCGTAAGAAATATTACGCGTGAAGAAAAAGGGAACCTTATGCGAGAGCTTACGCCAGAGGCGATATGAAACCTTACGCGTAAGGCTACCGTGAAGAGTGAACCTTATGCGAGAGGTCATCAGATACGCATATCCTTCACAGTGATACGCGTAGTCCCTTATGTAGAACCTTACGCGTGAATATTACACGCCAGAAGATTTCTCTTACGCTTACCTTCTACGCCGTAAGGTGATCCTTATGCGAGATTTCAAACAACCTTGATTCTGAATTTTCACGTGTAACAAACCTCAAATAAGTTAATCATAGCACCAATATTAACACATACATTCAATATTGATCAACTCAAACATGAAAACACATTTAAACAGTTTATGCGTAAAAAAAAACCTTATGCGTAGAACTTAAACCCTAGTTTCAAGAATTAGGCGTAAGAAATCTGGCCATGGAAATTGCACCAAACTTTTTCTGGGTAGTCTTAGAAGCCTAATAAGTATGTTTATCCAAGTTTTAACATGAAACTCAACATGAATCAAGAATACCCAATTCGTATGAACTAGAACCCTAAATTTCAATTCTTTCACTTTTGAGGTTTCTGGGCAAGTTCTAAGCATGGATATAGTCAATTCATCACATAAACAACATATTATAAGCAACTAATTGTCCAAAAACGTTCACACAAGAAAACACCCAATTCACGCATAAACCATAGTTTTTCAGATTCAATCAATTCGTGTTTATGGGTAAGTTTTGAGGATAAAATGGTATCATTGATGTTTTAGAAACGTTTTGACACTATCTTTTAACCACAAACACATAAACAAGATTATGTGTTCATACGCTATGCGTAGAACACAATCACTCATATCTCACGTTTAACCGCTGGATTTGTAAAAGATTCAAAACCATTGTTTGTAAACACGTTAAGATTATGAAACAACTTACAAATTGATGATCCAAAACACGGATTTGTTGAACGATTTTTAAGCGTAGGATGAGTTTGGTGATATAATAAATGTGATGAAATAAATGAGTTAGGTGGGTAGTTTTATTAAAATTAACTTTAAGATTATGACAGTTTTAGTCCCTCCACCTTTTCCATTTTCATCCAATGCCTTTTAACTTCCATTTTGGTTACCAAATGAAAGATTTTAAGAAAGAAACTTGACGACACTCCCCCTCGACTTAAAAATAATGAAAGGTTATAAATTTTAGTCCGAGGAGTGTCAATAAACCAGAAATGTGACCACCATTATTAAAGAATCAACCGGAATAAGGTAACATGCAAGTACAAGTTTTTTAATGAAACTGTTAAGTGTTAAATTTCTCCCCCTCAACACTTGATCGTAAAAATATTGAATTTTGAAAGATTAGAGTGTTGACGGAAGAAATGTACTTGCCATGTTAAAAGAAATATAGATAGAAGAATATTTTTGTTGTTTTATCTGATTTTATATTTTTATATTTTGTTTTTGAAAAATATTTACAAAGAGATTTTGGTGTTTGATGTGTTTTTAAGATGTTTTAAGAGATCATCCAATTCCTCTTGAGTCAAACACCGATACCAATCCGGTGGACCAACTCATTAAACCTAGCGGGAGGCAAGGCTTTGGTGAGAAGATCCGCCAATTGGTATTCTGCACTCATCAAAGTATAATTCAACAAGACTGCTCGACGTGGTCCTTGATGAAATGATATCAAGATCGATGTGCTTTGACTTCAATGTTGTACGGAGTTGCACGAGATAGCAATAGCACTCGATTTTCGCAAAGACATCGAGATTCTCAAACACGTAACCATAGTCTTTGAGTTGTGTTCTCATCCAAATGACTTGAGCACAACACCGACATGGCTACATATTCTCGCCTTGTTGATGACAGGATGTACAATCCGCTTCATCGATTGCCATGACACCAGCTTTGTCACCAAGAAATTGTAATGCTCCTCACGTACTTTTCCGTGAATCTAAACATCCCGCGTGATCAACGCCCTAAAAGCGATTAGTTCAAAACCGTAATCCTTCTGATACCGGATCCCCAAGTTAATGGTTCCCTTGATGTATCGGAGGATTCTTTAGCCTCGAGAGAGCGGGTTTCAGCTTGGTCTCGATCGATAACGGAGCAAAGATAAACGGCAAATACAATATCGTGCCCGCTAGTCATTAGATACATGAGAGACCCAATAATATCACGGTATTTGGTAGGGTCCACCAATTTCCCATGTAAATCAAAGATCTAGCTTCTTGGTATGAGCCATTAGTGTGGCATAGGTGTCATAGTTTTTCATTCCAAATTTGTTTAATAGTTCAAGGGCATATTTGGATCGACTCAAGAAAATACCACGGGTGATTGATGAACTTGCAATCCTAGAAAGAACGTAAGTTCACCCATCATGGACATTTCAAAATGTTTCTTCATTAGTTTTGCAAAAGCGATTGAGTACTTTTTATGTGTTGACCCAAAAATAATGTCATCCACGTAAATTTGAACAATTAAGATATGTGCCCCGTGATATTGTATAAAAAGAGTTGGATCGACCGAACCTTTGGTGAAATTATTGGCAATGAGGAAGGATGATAGCTTGTCGTATCATTCCCGAGGAGCTTTTTGAGTCCGTATGAGCTTTGTTCGCTTTGTAGACATGGTTCGAACTCGATCAACGAATCCTTCCGTTGGTCGACATAAACCGCTTTTCAAATTTCCATTGAGAAAGCGCTTTTGGCGTCCATCCGAAAGACCGTTATATTCAAGTGTGCCGAACGCTAGAAATATCCGAGCAACTTCAAGACGAGCGACCGAGCAAATGATTCTTCAAAGTCAATACCCTCTTCCCGACGATAACCCTTAGCCACCGTGACGCGACTTGTTTCGGATTACGCCCTTCAAAGATCCAATTTTTTCTTCCAAATCCATTTGAGACCAATGACGAGACCCCGCTGGTCTTTCAACCGCTTCCCATACTTCAAGACATTTGAATTGGTTGAGTTCTTCTTGCATGGATTCAATCCATTGTCTTTGTCATTGCGCCTTTAATGTTTTTAGGCTCGATTAAGGACAATGAGTGCATAGATGCAATGTTCACCATCTCGTGTGAAGACGTTGTCTCGTAATGACCGGTTGATGAGGTTGCCAATAATATTCTCAAGCGGATAGTCTTTAGTCCATCTATGTGTGGAGGGTTGATGTTGGTATACATTGTGCGATTCGAGGATTCAAATGGCTTGTTGAAGATTTCGCGACATCGTGCAAAGCAGCTTTCATTAGCAAACGGGTTAAAGAACGATTTGGATCAAAATCTGCAGTGGGGTACTTCATTAAGAATATCATCACCGTTCATCATTATTGGAAGCGGTTTGTTCAATTGTTGTGTTGAGTCAATTGGTGGTGCTTCTTCAACAGAGTTGTTGTAGCATGTGTATCGTATAAGAGTAGTATCAGTCGAGCGGCGAAACAAATAATACACCGAGCACGCTCATCAATATCGCCACCGAACAATGGAGCAAATAGCCTTCCATTTGTTGACGAGTAAGTCGTGGGCTTTGTTCATCCGATGATGGGGTTGAGGAAGTTTGCTGCGGTTGATCGGGTTCTAAGTCGTTATACTTAGAAGCCATTTCCGTAAGTTCATCAAAATGAGCATGTATCGCTTCCATTACCTCCTTTGTTCGACGATTCCGCATTCGGAAACCTTTAGAATTATCACAATATCCAATAAAGACTCCAATGTCGCTTTGGCTTTGAGCTTTCCAAAGTCATCACGATCATTATTCGGATAGCAAAGAGATCCAAATACATGAAAGTGTTTTAGATTTGGTTTTCGCTGTGGACAAGCTCGAAAGGTATTTTGTTGTATGCTTTGTAATCATAGATCGGTTTTGAGTATAGCATGCATTGATACGCCGCCCACAAGTAATCTGGGAGTTTAGCAATGATTAACATTGTTCTTGCAGCCCACTAACGCTCGGTTTGTCTTCAACAACTCCGCTTTGTTCAGTGTGCGTGCAATAGATGTTTGATGCTCTATTCCCACTTTCTCATAAAAATCTCGAAGAGTTTTGTTCACAAATTCAGCCTTTGTCTATTCGATTTGGCGAACGGTGTTCCGAGTCGAACTTAAATTTTGTGAGAAGGTGATGATCATCTCGGAGCTTGATCTTTGCTTCAAGGAAGTAGACCCAAGTCCATCGTGAGTAGTCATCAACAATTACCAAGATGTAGCGCTTGCCATTAATCGCTTGCACGCCGCATCGGGCCACTCAAATCCATGTGAAGAAGATGAAGCACATGTCGAGAGTCGTGTTCCACCTTTGAAGGAAAATGAGCACGAGTGCTTTTCCCTTGTTCACAAGTCGAGCATAGGTGATCTTTAGAATATCCGAATCGTGGGAGACCTTCAACTAGTTTGTGTCGAGCAAGGTTGGTGATGGTTTGAAAGTTTAAATGTGAGAGACGACGGTGTCATAGCTGATTTTGTTGATGTTGCCTTTGAAAGTAGCGGATGATAGAGATGAAGAAACCATGTCTTGCATAGATATAGTGTAAAGACTTGAATTACACGAGCTAGACATAATATCGCTTCCTTGTAGATCACGAATGAAACAAGATTTCTCCCTAAAGCAACCTCCAAATCTCCATCACATAATCGACCAACCGAAACCGATTGTGACCGAGGCCTTCCACATAATAAACCCCGCTAATTTTGATGTTCCCATTGATATAATATCCGAGCCCATGATAGTCGCAAGTGATCATTCCGAACTGACAAGCCAATGAACTTTGCAATTAAGTTTGATAACAGCTTAATATTGCTCGTCATATGTCGGGAACATCCGCTATCAACAATCCAGAATGGTCTCAGACACCGCAATACACATGCATGACACAGTATGGAATAAAGTAGATGTGGAACCTGAAATGTTAGAGATTTCCGAAGCAGTTATAGGAGAAATACACACATCAATTATTTTAGGCATCCATTTAAATCCTAGTGTGGTATATATCCATTTCTGCCATCTCCAAGTAGTATTTGCTTTAGTCTTAGTAAATGCACTAGGTGGTACTACATTCTTTGGAGGTGATACTGGAACTACAGGTACATCAACGCGTTTCTTAGAATCTAAAGAAGGCGGTTTACCAAGTATAGACTTAGATGTATTAGTGGGCCTAGAGGTATTCCGATTCTTAGGATTCCGTAAATGAGAGATTAGAGCTTTAGCAACACATTTGTCATGACAATCAAAATTCATACTTTTACGAAAAATAACACAAGATGCATTAGACTGAATATCAAAAGTACTTAAAGGTTTAGCATTCGTTACATAACTTTTTCTATTACATTTGTCAGACGCAATATTTAAAGTGGGAGCAACGTGAGTCTTATTCATAGTCCTAGGGTGTTCTTCTACTTCAGCAATCTTTATTGATCTTTTCTTAGGTCGCAACTTCCTATCCTTCTTTGTATTGCTCCTAGGTAAAAGAGGCAACTATTCCTGTTTCAGTAGAAGGAAGCACGTTAGCAACTTGTGTTTTGGCAAGAGGCATTTTGGGTTCACGCTTACTAAGTGTTACCGTGCAATTCTCTTAATGATGGTAGGGGAAGTCGTTCATACTTTCCTAACATTTCTCTTAACGAAAGATAGTGTGAATCAAATCTTGATTTTCGTAACTAATATTTCAAAGAAAATTCATTACTTAGTGTGCAAGATAATGATCAAGTTCGTTTGATGCTTCATCACGAGTCTTATTGAGTAAATCAAATATGACACCATATTCCTTTTGATGTTTACAAGTTCTTGTTCATATTTTGAGATTTGACTTTTCAAGGACACGTTTTGATCATCCAGTTGCTCAAATTTTGGATTAAAAGTGTTTGATTGCAACCGGTTGATTTTGTTTTGCAAAGAAAGTTCGCGATTTTGACAATCTTTTTGACACCATTGAAGACGACGTTTTGCATTTGAAAGCTCGTTTAAGAGACGCTCGCTTTTCAACTTTTAAAGACTCGATCCAAGCACATTATCGATTCTCAACAGCCATAACAGTAATCAATAGTATCGCAGAGATATAATCGATGCATGTGGCAAAGAATTCAATAACACAACATTATGGATATCAAGACAGATAACATCTTCCAAGAGTCGATCAACAACTTTTCGTAACATTTTCTTTTTACGTTTAGTGTTAGAACTAGATGTTTCTGTTTTCTCGAAAACAACTTTCATTAATCCAAGTTCCTTATGAAATTCCTTTTCCCAATATAATGCATAATTTTTCAAATTTTTAACATTTGGTAAAAGTCTTTTCAAAATGTCTCTTTGTTCTCGCCTCGAGGCGATTGAAAATGTTCAACTTTTATTTCGAATGAAATTCAATCTCATGTTCTAAAAGTTTGAGGTCACCGAAAAGGTCAAAATATCTAAGAATTTGATGATTTTCGGTTTTGAGTTTACTTCAACGATGGAAGGTAAAGGACCATATATTTGTGCATAATTTGGTTTGGGATTAACATTAGAAGACTCGTGACGCTTTTGTGATAATCCTTGGTGTGTTAGAAGAATCCTTTGGTTCGATCGAAAGTGTGACAGTTTTTGAATAGTTAAAAGGTTTGTTGTAAACAACTTTTTCTAATTTTGATCGACTCTCGCCTTCGCATCTAATTCCTCTTGACGATGATATTCAACAACACTCATGTGAATCATCAATTTTATATTCTCGACCGGAAACTTCGTGATTTGGTTTGAATGCTTTGGTTGAAAGCTTAGGTTTGTAATCGCAAGATTCGGTCCATATCCATCTGGATTGGGGTTTAAAGTAAACTTTTGAATAGTTGTGATTGACTCACCATGCTTATAAACAATATTTTGAAACTCTTTGAGTTTGTTTTGTAAACCGACAATTTCTTCCAGTTGGTCATCTATTCGTTTCGTTGAATGCTTTTTGTACGCAGAGAACTATTTTTGACAAGTTAACAACTCAGTCTTGGCTTTTTCATTTTCCAAAGTAAGAGTGTTAATTTGTTGTTTATGTTCATGTTTTAGTTGTTCTATCTGAGACAACAAAGCATTCTTCGAAGCGGCTAGATCACGCATCTGTCGTTCTAGATATTGTTCGTTTTGGTGTGATTTGGCAAAAGCGGCTTCAAACCCTTTTTCACGTTTTTCTTGAGTTTTGAAATAATTGAGTTGCATTTGTAAGCATTCAAAATCCTCAGTTAACAAAGGCATTTTTACTTTTAAGTCCCGTTTAATGCATAACATTCTTCCATTCGAGTTGGTGGTCTTTAAGTAATAGAGCAAGATCTCGATGGGGCAAAGGTTCGTGGTGTTCAACGTGATTCACAACATGATCATTATTCGATCCTCATATAACCACGGAGTCAATTTGATTATCAAAGGTAACCATAAGGTCATCTTGATTGTCAAATGTAACTACGGGTCTAGTTGAGAATCGCCGATAATGAGATGTGGATGACTCATTTTGAACATTCCGAGCCTCACCGGATCGGGATGTTGGCGGAGATATAAGATCGTAGATGAAAATGGTTTGTTCGGTACTGTGATAAGCCATCGCTGTCATACACTGGCCTCAGATCACTCATGTGTAGCTCATGCATATTAGCCATCAACATAATCAATGCATTGGCCTGCAAGTCCTCCATATCATCATCTCGAGTCTCGATTAGCCATAAAACTCGCTCTTTGTCTGTGAGAGTTCCACCAACTTCATCCTTAAGAGCCAAAAGTAAAGCCTCCTTGTGATAAGCACCGCCTAGTCCTCGGCTTTGGGAATGCATTAGCCGTGTCCCTTCTCATTGCGCTTATAGCATCAAGACCATTCAACCCATTCTGCGAGCATCAACCACTTGAGCTCATGTTATTCCTACCCATAGCATTAAACCCTTGACCACCGCCCATCCGACGACCATAACTACGATTCGAACTTCAACTCGTCCATTGTTCACAACAGCCTGATTCCTTGTGTTTGATGAGGAACGAATGCGATTGTTGGATTTGTTTGTATAACGGCTAAAAACATTAGCAATTATAACAAATCCTTGTTGCAATGCTTCAAACGGATCGGATTCCTCATTAGCTTCACTGATAAATTCTTGATCATTGTTGTTGTTGTATGGAACCAATTGAGATTGTTGTTGTGATGGATCATATGGTGTGATTGTGGCAGTAGGTTGAGTTGCTGGTTGAGGAGGATAACTAGTTTGAGCCCATAAAGCAAGTTGTTGATTATCCGGCAGTGAAGGTGAAACAGTTTGAGCACGGAGAATCCTTTCCTTATCAACTTCTTTTTGATGAGGCTTCAAATAGTCGTACAACAATCCATATGTAGCATGATGCATATTCTTCGCTTGACGGAGAAAAATGACATACTTTTCCCATTCAGGACCAAGACTACTCAGGAACTTAGTATTGACAGCAATCCTTGGCATGATGATGTTGTGTTTATCCAAATCATTGATGATATCTGAAAATAGATGGTGATAAGACTCTAATGTCTCTTCAGGTTCAATCTTGAAGTGTTCATAAGCCAAGTAAATTTTGGATTCCATATCTTCCTGATTGAGTGCAGTCCCTTCCATAAGAACATGAATGTGTTCCCACATTGCTTTTGCAGTCTTTTGAGCATCAACACTTCGAAGAATAGGGTTTGGTAATCCTAAAAGGATATATTGCATTGCAAGCTCGTCAGCTTCATAGTGTAGAAGTTCATCTCCGTTAAGTTGTGCAACAGTAGCAATGTTTGATTGATCATCTCTTGGTGGAACAGCATTAGGATCTCCAGGTGTAACGATAGTAGGCATATGAAATGGACCTTCCAAGATTACCTTCTTTAAGAACTTTCCACGGGGCTTCTTCAGATTACAAAACCTAAAGAACCTAATCACCCATTGATCGTAGTTTCCTGGAGTGAGCATTGGAGGTCTATCAAGTGATCCAGCCTCATAAATGGATTGCTGGCTACTTAAAGCTTCACACATCTTAGCAAACCAAGTCGGTTCCTTCATAGCACTCCTGGATGGATGTTGATTGTATGAATCTGTGTACGGTAAAACTTGAAGACTAGGTGGTGGTTGAACCATTTGAGGTTGTGGAATTGCTGCAAGTTGTGGAGTATGTTGTTGATTAAATTGTTGTGATAAATTGCTTGTAGTTGATTAAATTGTTGATGTTGTGGACTTAGTTGTTGTTGTCGTTGAGAATAAGTGTAAGGAAAATAGTTAGAGTATGGTGGTTGTGACATGTTGAAAAGTTGTGTTATAAAATGGATCTTTGTAGTCGAATGAACCTTTGTTGATGAAGTATCCTTAGGCGTAGAAATCACAATAAATCCAAGTAACCCTTATGCGTAAAAACACCAAAGTTACGCATAACAGCAAAAGTTACGCGTAGGTTTAGCTTACGCGTAAGTAAGGAGAAAAACACTAAAGTTATGCGTAAACAGTAAGTTAGGCGTAGAAAACTTAGGCATAGGATTACCTTATGCGTAAGACAAAGCTTAGGCGTAAGATGAATCTTATGCGTAAGAGGTTCTACGCGTAAGCTTAATCTTATGCGTAAGTTTAGGGTTTTTAGCCCAAGTGATCTTTTACACTATCACAGTGCAAAAGATATCCCAAGTCGACGTATTTTCAGGCTTATCCAAGAAAGAAAACACGGACTAAACCACGAAAACTGAAGATCAAACCAAGAACCAAGTTATACGTAGTTTTAGGGTTTTGCTACACGTAGAACTACTCGTAAGATGACTTTTGCCCAAAGATGTTTCTAAACCAGATTTTTGTGATGAAATAGCTTCAATATCACCAAAATGACACAAAAATGTGAAACTTGATGATCCAAAGCGTCTAAAACAGTTATGCGTAGAACACGTACCACGTATAAAACCAAGCTCAAAAACAAAGATCTACACGTAAAGGTTGAAACTTTTTGCCAAAAACAGTTATTTTAACACCTTAAAACATTGAAAGTACAAGAATCTTGGATTAAAAAGTGTAAAAAATGTGTTTTTAAGCGAACCAAAGTATCACCCGTATGCTTTACGCGTAGGACCAAAACCTACTTCAAAAACAATACGCTCACCCAACTATTTGGCGATTGATACCACTGTTAGGTCACTAGTTTTACAACACAAGCAACAAGAGAAGAGATAGAGAAGAGATCGGATGAACAAGACACAAACCAAACACTATGCGTATGAATACTAAAGACGGTTATGCGTAGCTATAGTGAAAGAGTAAATGAATTGAACAACCAACCTCAAGTGAGGGTTATTACAAGGTATTTATAGGAGAGGAGCTAGGCAACACCCTAGTCCCTTACTTTCCTTAGTGGACTTGGGCCTGGGCTTATGGGCCTTCACATAAGCCTAAGGCTAATTACTAACATAAAGGCCATATTAAGCTAACTATTACATATGAATCACTAACACTTGAATTAAGGTTTAGGAGTGATTCCAACATTCTAAAATGATGTACTTTGTAGCGTATATTAACATTGAAGTTGAATTGCAGAAAACCCCAACGTTTGCCTCCCATCCAAATTAGAGTGAACAAAAAGTTTACGAATAAAGTGAAAAAGTTAAATGAGATTAAAAAGAAAAACTAGCCGGAAGTTGGGCGGAATTTGGTCGGAGAAGATGAAGTATGGTGGTCGTAACCTGGTAACTTATAAATCGTCTAACATTGCAACTAAAAAAAAGTTGGGTACATTAAATTGAGAAAAAAAAATAAAGTACCTTAGATTGAAATTGGGTATAAGTTGGGTACATTTTTGTGCGATTTGCCCTTTTCATAACTATACACAAGCCACTAAACTATCAATGATTCCTGCTACAATGTCTCCACTTTCTCCAAACGCCCACCTTGAAGCATTTATGTATCTCCATACATGTGCACCGTTGTTACATGTTAGACGTCATATGGGCAAAGGTTATTCTCCAAATTTATATATGTTATCGATGTTTAATGAAAGGTTAAAAGGGATTTACATTCGAGAGCACTACCAAATACTATTTGCCACAACAAGTTTAGCCCGAACGTTGAACCTCCTTCCATACTCACCTTCAAAATCATAGTCCGCAAAAAGAAACAAAAACATATTATCGTTGGAATTATATAACATGACTAATCATAAATATAAACAATAAACATCAAGTACACATGCGGGCGTATAGGAAAGATTAACGAATAATTAATTAACATAAACATAAAGTATCGTACCTTTCTTGATTCTAGCGAACAAGAATCAAATCCACAAAACTAGCAATTGGATAAACCCAATTAGGGTTTGAGTTCTAGTCGACTTAATAAAGTCGAATAGTGTAAATCACCAAAATCCAAAATAGGATTTCTACGATCATGTACGCGTATTGTTAGCGATTTAATTAGAATGCTAGTTCAAGTCACGAATAAAACACGAAACAATGTTCAGCTTTAAATAAAATAAATCGGGTCAAACCCTTTTACTTTATATGTATATATATATAGAGTTAGGATCAAATAAGAAGAATAACAAAAATAAGAAGGATAAGAAGTAACCACAACCACACATTCTAGATGCACCTATAAAATTAGATGCATCTCCCCTTAAAAATCTCCCACTTATTTAAAATGTGTGGCTAGAAATCCTTCTTATCATTCTCATTTTAATTTTTCTTCTTCGGATCCTTCCTATATATATATATATATATATATATATATATATATATATATATATATATATATATATATATATATATATATATATATATATATATATATATATATATATATATATATATATATATATATATATATATATATATATATATATATATAACGAGGCGTACACGAGATAATGCCACGTAAACGCCACCTCATTGCCCAGTAATTATTTTTAAGCCATGTCATCACAAATTAATGCCACGTAAGCAATGTTTAAAAGTATCTAAAATCCGGATTTAATTTATGTAAAAAAGATGTTGCCAAGATTCGAACTTGGGATGGGGGCACAAATAAATAACACCTCAACCATCGAAGCATGTCAATGGTTTGTTATAAAATTTGCAAGTCATAATTGATATTGATTTTCAAATAGAGATTACGTTTAACCAAAGCCTAAAATTCCAGCGTATAATTTAATTCATTATTATATATCCTTTTTCTCAAAACCCTAATATCATTCATTCATATTTCACAAACGTATCATTCATCTACATTCATCATGTGTTCTTCACCATGCATCATATATTTTCATAGTAACAACAACATCTCGCTCATAATATATATGTTTTAACTGCAGATTAATGAAAGATATTGTCATTCTACCTTCCTCGTGAATGAAGCAAAAATTAAAGAATTTACGAGGTGACAACAAAGGAAGCAAGATGAAGATTGATTTGGCACACAATCATTACTTTTGGAAGCTATAGTCTCGACGATGAATAATTACTTTAGGAAGCTATAATAGTCATTACTTTCGGAAAAAGGATACTTTTCCTCAAAACCCTAATGGTGAAAAGAGGTACGATATCGTTTTATATAATTTTTGTTTTGATTTCAACTCCAATAATCATGGTGACTCGGTCTTAATGTATTTTTTAATGTTATTATCTAAAGCTATTTCAGTCGCATCAAACTTCATCCACTGCTCATCACCCGTCTTTCTCTTTGGACCTATTGGTTTTGGTCCCGTAATTCCTTTTATAAAATAATTTGTTAAGATTGGCTGCTTCTCGAATCAATCCTAATCGAGTTACGATTAGTATCATTTAAGATTGTATTGTTGATCTTGAAATGATTAAAGATCCGTGTGGGTAAGTTTTAGGGTTTTAGTTTTACAATTATCGATTTAGTTTTTGTAGTTTGTATAACTACAACTGCTTCTAAACCCGTATTCTTTTCATAATTAGGTTGTTGAGGCTTAAAGGTTCTTTGTATTGTTGATATTTCAAAAGATGCTGATTTCTTTGTACGGGTAAGTACTATTTTTCAGACTATTTTCAATACGCTGCTGGCTAAATGACTTAAATTGGATTGTTGTAGTGTTGGATGGGTATCTCTGGTACGTGTTTAATTTTCTATCCTCACTTAAACAAATGTACTGCGCACGCCTATAATAATCAACATTGATGCTTAAATGACGTGTAGGTTACTATTGGTTAGTCAAGAAACCAACCGCTGTTAACCGGATAGAAGGGCGTGGAAAATATGAGGTCAACGCTGGAGTCGATCTTGGAGCCATTGGTAGTACCTTTTGTTCCGTTTTCTGAAACTTAGTTCTTACGTTTCTACTTTGGTGTGTGTAACGTGTGTGTGTGTGTGTTGCTCATTTATACGATGAAAAATAAGTGTGTTTATTCAAGAGTGACGAATATCAATACCGTGTACGTCATTCCATTTATGTACAACAAGCAAATAGGATACCGCAGGGCGGACTATTTTAAACATACGTTTTATTTTATTTGAAATAGGCTTTGATGCGGTTTTGACATTTTTATTTATTTTCTTTAGGATGTTCATCACTTCAATTGCGGTTTCAGCAACAGAATCTAGCTATGAGATCTCTTGCAAAACTTGTCTATCAAGCACGAATCTATGTGGCACGCCTGAGTCATCGGACATTCTATGTATCAAGAACAACATAGGCCAATGGTAAGAGTTGTACAATCTTGTGTACACTGTTATTTCTTACATATTGTAGCCAATCTCCGGCGTCACAAATGCTATCCAACCGATACGCATGTATAATGTTTAGTTAAACTAAATAAAGAAACCAAAAGTCGTTAGTTTGATCGTTACTTTGCCCATCCGACCGCCCATGTCGCCACATCTTTTGCGATTCTGATGGATTTGGTTTCTTCACTCAATTATGTGCAATAATAAAGTGAAACCATGTTATTTGTATGTTCCATCTTATCGGATGCTCGGGATCCCAAACATGAAAGCGCCACCACACCCTCCGTCTCCACCGGGTGATGCATGTTCAAGGTTGTATCGATTGCCATCGAGATGAGCCGCAATTGTAGGAAAAGTGAGTCGAGCAGTGGTGCGGTGGATCCGAACCAAGAACCCATCACCGATAACACCGCATGCCGTAGTGCATACATCGTGGCAAAACCAACCGAATCGGTAACATCGATGAAACTTACACCAACCGCAAGCACACGTGTCTCTTCTACATCTGCAAATGCATGTATGGTTATCTTTTTAATTTTATACTCTTTTTCTTTTCGCAATTTGGTTGATGCAATGAGTGATGTATATTGAATTTGCAACATAATAACAGATTCATCGTAGTTTGTGGTTAAACATAATGCTAAACATAGTTTGATGTGCTATTGTTAACACATTTTGTGATACCAGGTTCAAGAAAGTATGGAACATCAAACCGAGGCGCCAACAAGGTCCAAAGACTACAGTTCCATGCGGGAATCGAGATCGATGGTCTGCTGACAAGGGCGTGGCGAGCTATTGTCAATGGATGTATTCCATTATTGTGAAGGTCTCAAGATATTATTCAAGATACCCTGCAACTTGATATATGAAATATGAAGCGGATAATTATTCTAATAATTATTCCTAAACAACAATCAACCCATTCAATCCTCTCGAACTGTTCCCCTTGATTAGCTATTTTTTAGTTTGAGTCATTGGAGATAAAACATAACCCAATCAACCCATTCTTATGCTAATGGGTTGCACATGCCACTCTATTCTCCGCATTTGGTTAGAGATCACATGGCTTATGGTGTATTGATTCTAACTATGATGGTTTTGTTTTGCGACCTTGGTCTTAGACCTTTCTTACAAAAAATGATTTGTTTAGTGGCATACATAGCGAGAATAAAAGCTATCCGAAATTATGGTGTTGTATCGAGTATGGGCTTTTCATGTCTTGAATTAAGCTCTTTGGCTTTAATTGCTATATCTTAGTATGGCCTTCTCCCATATATGTTACTGATTGTACTTACGGATATGTGGTTACACTATCTATCACACATACTGAATAGTTTTCTTATCAAGGACAAAGTCAATCGGTATCTCCATACGAAGTTGATAGCGTATCGATGTCGAGCTGAGATGCCTAAGTGGGAACATAGGGGTTCAGATGACACGATATTTGATCGCTAAAGACCTGGATTAAGTAAACGCGGTACATGTAATTATAATTATAGATAGGTTGTTGCGAAATTAAGTTTGAGTTATTTAATTATGGCCATTTGATCGACTTTCCTATGAATCGTACCCTTTTAAACTCCACCTATATAAATGGGATTTGATGATGTTTAATGCCTCACGTACCTAAAGGGGTAGAGGAGCATTACATAGCATCCATAACGCATACATTTTATAGCAAAATACGGAGGATCTTTGCGTTATTGTATTTTTGTGGGTTTAAGTTGCACTAATAAGGTACCAACTTAGTCTCGATTAGCATCTTTTAAGCTTATTTCCCACCAAATCTGGATAGAAGATTTTGGGAATGTAAAGATCGCATCCTGTCATTAGTTTTGGTAAAAGAAAATGTAAGCTTATCATGTTATGATTCTTGTATCTGATTTTGGAACTTAAATAAGAAGCCCGAGGAAGGTTATCTTGTTGTATGGAAGTGGTTTTAAAGGTAATTCTTATTTCAACTGTTTTTAACATAATGTTGAATATGAGATATATTTTATTTAAGGTGATGTTTCCTCAAACTGTATGGAAGTGGCAAGGGTACTTTCGGTGAGTCGGCATTCAAGTCAAAGATGGTCCCAAGCTTTTATTTGATGTGTTGTGCACTTTAACTCATATGAAATATGTCGTGTTCTGGTGATCACCGGTGACAGAGAACCAGATAGCGGCAACTATAAAGCGACCATCAATGGCCTGTCACCAAAAGATCTATCTGAATCAGTGCGACGATTGATATTATAAATGATGGCTTTCGATGGTGCAAGTAAGGCGAAATTAGTGAAAGGAATCCTAATCCAAGGTACATAACTAAAGTTCTTATCTTTAGTATAAGAAGATTCAAACTAACCCTCGATGTTTTAGAATGGGATCTTGATCTTACATATTGAACTTATCTCTTAAAATGTACAATTATTGGAAACTTTTATCCATCCATGTTTGCTAGGATTTCAAGATTTTTGAGACTTTAAAGGCATTGTAACATGACATCAATCTTTATTAAGTATGTTGTATACATTGCGGGTCTTGAGAGAGTCCATGGGTTCACTTTGGAGATAGCACGGATGAGGATAAAAGAAGAAGATGGCTGGACTTGAGAGAAAGACTCGTCATGGTATGAATTTTGTAGCTACTTTGTTTATGTGGGAAGGAAATTGCCTTGTGGGTTTGCCCTTGAGGGTTCCCATGGATTCAAGATGCACACACCTAAACTATATGTGTTGATTATTTGTCGCTTCGAGCATAGAAGAACCTTGGACACTGATCTTAGATGATGCTCTGGCGAACTTTTCATTGCACCGTGTTGATGATATTAAAGAAGACCGTCGCTTAATCTGTAAGCACTTTCAATCAATCATTTATGTTTACTGTTAAAATTAGGACGTGTCAAGTGTGAACAAAATGTTTACTTATGATCATAGTGGTTTTCATGAGCTAAGCGGTATAGTAAATTCTAGAAATGAGAACTGAATCGAGCATAGCGGTGATGTACCAGTTTGTCCGGTTCTTGATTTGCCATTTTGGACCGAGCTTTTCAAATCTCTATTATCATGGAATAAAGGATTATTTACGAAATCAGCTAACTCCACACGAAGGATGTACTTATGCAACATGGCCTTTAACCGGTCAGTTGATGAATACGAGAGATCATGGGAGCAAAATGAAGAATTGGGTTTGAAAAATGGTGAATACAACTTATGAAGGCGTCATGATCATGATATGCCAGGACTAATTAATGTCAACTATTTGTCTTAAAGCATACAATTATTGGAAACTTTTATCCATCCATGTTTGCTAGGATTTCAAGATTTTTGAGACTTTAAAGGCATTGTAACATGACATCAATCTTTATTAAGTATGTTGTATACATTGCGGTCTTGAGAGAGTCCATGGGTTCACTTTGGAGATAGCCTGGATGAGGATAAAAGAAGATGGTGGACTTAAGAGACTCGTCAAGGTATGAATTTTGTAGCTACTTTGTTTATGTGGGAAGGGAAATTGCCATGTGGGTTTGCCATTGAGGGTTCCCATGGATTCAAGATCACACACCTAAACTATATGTTCGATTATTTGCGACTTCGAGCATAGAAGAACCTTGGACAACGATCTTAGATGATGCTCTGGCGAACTCTTTCATTGCACCAAGTGTTGATGATATTAAAGAAGACCGTCGATTAATCTGTAAGCACTTTCAATCAATCATTTATGTTTCATTAAAATTAGGATGTGTCAAGTGTGAGCAGAATGTTTACTTATGATCATAGTGGTTTTCGCGAGCTAACCGATATAGTAAATTCTAGAAATGAGAACTGAGCGAGCATAGCGGTGATGGACCGATTTGTCTGGTGCTTAGATATGCGGAAACGGAAGGAGGTGTAAACATAGTGTTGTGATAGTAGCTGTTTATTCAAATGCATTTACATGATTATTTTCGAGAGAAAAACATCACGCAACAAGGTAAGTCCTCGGATATCAGGGACTTTTTCTCCATTATTTTCATACTTTCCTTCTACATCTATCTTCTATTTACCAATTCAAAAATGTCTCACAAAACTCCCAAAACAAAAATCACCAAAATCCCAATGACAACCGAACGTTCCAATAACAACCACCCAATTTTATTTACAAGGTCAATCACCACCAATTCATTTCAAACCCGCGGAATAATCAATGATCATAGAAAATCTTTAAATTGAAGTGACCAAATGTGTAACAAAAATACAAATTAATATCATCCAACTTGGATTATAATCGCTACCAACATCCTATGCACGTCAAAAACAATCTTTGGAGTATCAATGAAGAATATTTTACTAAATGCTAATGACTAGAAAATTATTACTTTATGACATTTTGTGAATAATGAAAGATAATTTTAAATCTAAATATTTATCCAAAACAATAAATGAATAAAACATATATACATAATATATCGTTTTTTAATTAAGCAAGAATAATCATTTATGCACTTTAATTTGTTTGTTTATTAGTCGCTAATAATATAAAATTAAGAAATTTAATCTATTTTTAATTTAATAATTTCATTTTAAAGTTTACCATAACAAAAGTAATATAATATTTTCTAATAATATTTTGTTACTGCTTTTTTTACGCAAGTTGTGGGCATGCAAGTAAAGTTGTGGTCAATCAAGTTTCTAAGACACTAATATTATGATGGCGGACTAGCGATTGTATGCTAATGATACATGAGTATTGTGGATGTTACGCTCATGACCGTGTATCGTGCTCATAACTTTTGATTTATATTTGTAACAGAAACAACCGGAGTTTCTTGCCTACACACACCACACCTCTGCAACAACATAAAGTAGGTGGTGGTCATAGTGGTGGAGGAGGCAATTCTAGGCATGGCCATAGGTGTAGTTATGACATTGGAAGTCAAGAACGTAGCCGCTACAACTTGTATCAATTGTGTAGCAAAGTCTAATTTTATTGTGTTTTGGTATTAACTTTACGAAAACAATGAGCAACCGGTTTTACATTGGGGCCTTGAATGATTAAACATTTTCCAACAACATTCACTTAAATATCCTCCTTCCTTTGCTTGCGGCATTTGGATTTAACACTGAAAGTAACTTTGGAACATCATATATCTAATGTCGACATATGATTTTCTATATATTTAGTAATATAGTACTTGAATCAATCGTTGAACATGTAAATTTGAATTTGGTTATAATTTGGAACCATCTACTCATGCTGAAATTTTCAACCGCATGATGAATTGGTTAGTCAAGCTGGTGGCGGCAATAGGAAAATGATGAAGTTGATGGAATAAAATCATGCAAACGAGATAAAGCTTTATTTGAATGGCTACACATTTTTAAGTTTTCAGTTTGAAATGGGGCTGGCCAGTATTGTG
This sequence comes from Chrysanthemum lavandulifolium, assembly GCA_022545495.1. NCBI lineage: Eukaryota > Viridiplantae > Streptophyta > Magnoliopsida > Asterales > Asteraceae > Chrysanthemum > Chrysanthemum lavandulifolium. The sequence goes on from CM040246.1 coordinate 67,606,200, forward strand.
TCGTGACCATATTTGCACATGTGCTTAGTAAACCATATGTAACAACCGATCGGTGCCGTTAGAACTAAATAATTAGTACCGGTAACTTCTTATAAATAACGGTCTTTTAAAGTTTTATTGTTATGATTTGTGAGTTCGTAACCATCAAGATGCAAGTGCCATCCTAACTCTAGATTGCATGGACTTTTATAAGGTAAATCCATTAAAATATTGTGCTATTTTAATTCGATTTAATCTAAATTTTAAAACAAAATATTGACAAAAATAGTTCTAACATGCATACACATTGACAATTGTACAATTCTTATGGCTGATCGAACTCTAACAATTTCATCATTTGATGAATACTTGATGCTTTTCTTTGAGTTTGTGATAAAATTCTTGAGACCTTAGCGGATTCACAGTCTCCACCTTTATAAAATACTTTAATTTTTTAATATCAAGCTCTTAAATTTTCTTTCATTCTACTAGAAACTTATTGAATTTATAAAATGCTTTTAAATTATATATCTAACAAGGAATTAGGTTACCACGCATTAATGAGAACAAATTCAAGTATGATATTTGGTCCAAAATCTAAATAAAAGAAATCTAAAAGATAAATGGGACACGGGTAAAAAAAAAACAATAGAGCTGCGACCTATTGGATTGATATTTTCTTGACTTTGATGACAAATTATATCCACATAAAAAGCGATCTAAATAGCGGTCTAAGACATCCAAACAATATGTCACGAATCTTCTTGCCTCTCAAGACCCACACATCAAGGTCGAAAAGTTTCACCTTAGTAGCTCCTTCTTTCGATTACACTTCTTCTTTCGCTATAGCAAATTATGTCAACAATAATTATAAGACATGCCCGCCATTGGGCTTCGAAACATATATATATATATATATATATATATATATATATATATATATATATATATATATATATATATATATATAGTCGATTCATCAATTCAATGAAGAAATAAAGTAAGTATCTCATGCATGCACGTGACATGCGTATAGAACTTGCATGCATGGCATGTATGATGATGCACACTAAAGACATCTTTAATGTCTTTATATATATATACAATATCTAAATAAAGAGTTGGTGCCGATCATCTTTTCTTATCCGTATAAAATTAGACCAAAAGACCAAAAGGGTGTGTATATATAGCATTAAACCTTGTCTAACAAGTCATTGCAAGCACCTCCTTAAGTTTCAAAACTAGACACTCAACCCTTCCTTTTTCTTAGTTCGACCATATAAATATTTTGTGACTTAATATAATTAAATCTCATACATAACGTGCAATCCCATAGGTCTCGAGTTCGATCCTAACACACATCTATTAATATTTTGTCCATTAAACCAACACTCCCACTTGGACATATCTTAATAGTGTGATCACATCGATTAGCATCTAGCAACACTTGATGCCTCTAGCACAACTCAAGTAAGGTCTCTGGAAAAAACCTTTAATGATTTCTCATTATTATTATCCTTTTTTTCTAATACCATGTTAAATAAAGATATGGAATTAAGTCATTCTTTATTCAACCATTACATTTCTCGTTATAAGTAATTGAGCAAGATTACCAAATCTTGAACATATTCGGGGAGATCTTTGGCGTGCCACGCAAACATCTTGTCAACCCTACAAGGGCCCCATGATATTAAACTCCAAATAAATTTGAAGGAACAAATTCTATCTTGACTACAAGAATAACCCATGAACTTTGCAACACTTGAAAACAACCCTTATGACTACCGATTCGTATAGCGTTAAGTTGTTCCACGATGCACTACATTCATGACACTTATCCGGTATCTCAAGTCCGAGGATAACTATTCATGATTTACTTAATAACAATATCCATAAAGTAAAATCATGTAGTTGGGATAAGTCCTATATTCAATTCATCGAATATCATCGAAATTAGTATGCATTATCATCAATATACTTTCAGTATATTCTACCATATCTCTCGATTTGTCTTAGTTTAATGATACTCCCATATCATTAATCGACAACGGACGATTTAGAATAAATAAATTTATTCACGGATTAAACATGCAAATATAGGATACAATATATTATAAAATCAAACATACCAAGTATTTGATTTTTATAACAATTTTAACATCCCTTATCCAAATACCAAATAGATCAATGCATGAAAATTCAGTTGATGAATTATGCCTCAAGTAATGACAATCATACTTGTTGACAAGGCATAAATCAACCAACTTGATCTATCATAATTTTGAGAATACTTATTTCAAGAATTCAATTAGTGAAGTCCTTGTATGTGCATTCACCAATCCACATAATAATTCATAAAGTGTGTGACATCCTCTATCACCAATTTTATGACAATTTAAACTTCAAACATTTTAAAGTTTAAAGTATTCTTATTCTTTTAATGTATAATGCAATTGCGCTCTTAGTAGCACAACTAGTTTACATGGCCATTAACAAGGATGAAATCCTACCATGACTAGTATTGAGTGTCATCTCAATTAAACCAAGATCATTGTATACAAACAACAATATGCTCATTAAAACTCCGTAAACTTTAATATCTTATTGTGCAATGTTTGATGTCTTCCAAACTTTCAAGTCATAGTGATGACAATTTGCACAACAATTGACATATTGTTCATCCATAGAATCTAGGAGCAATTCGGTACGAGGATGTAATTCTATTAGAATATTCATTACAAGTTATCTAATAACTTTTACTTAGATATCAATGTTTTCAAATCATCCATCATTCAAGAATGATACAACAATTTAAATACACTACATGATGTACTTGATGAATTCTGAGGTCAAACTTAGATTTCATTCATGTTATATCTTGTCAAAAGATATTTATCCATTTCCCAAATGATATATCATGTTTTATTATAATCATTTATTTTAATGCACATGTTTATTAATAATAAACATATATTCCAAGGTTATATGTTTTAATTCTTAAATCTTACAAGTGAAGTTTCATTCCAATCTAAGACTTAACATTTAGCTTACAAGGAATGTTACTTCCTATATGTTATACAACATATAAGATTTAAAACCTTAACATGATACTCCCACTAGCTTTTCAGAATACTTAAAATTTATCTTATTTCAATTATATATCAAAGTATGATTTAATAATTAAACATAAGAATAATTTTATAGATGCATACATTTATCCATTCATGAATTATTGCACTTCGTACACATCCAAAGATTATATGAATTCAAAAAACCTTTCAATTACTTACCGTCCTCGCTCAAGTAATTTCTCAAGAAAGAGTTTTGATATTCCATTGTCATATTTCATATTAATGAAAACAAGTATGACCATTATCATCTTAATATATTTAATGTGTTTAGATAAGAATATTCAATCATAATTAATTGCTTAAGTATGATTAATAATCTTGTCATAAAATATGCATTAAATATGTGTACAATATTGTCCATATGATTTCTACATAGAAATTCAAACCACTAGGGTTTTTCATCTCTTTGAAGAAACTCATTTCCATTCTCTAGTCTAACTATTAAGATAAACCAAATTTCCAAAATTGATTATCTTTATGGACAACATCTTTAACATTCATAGTATGAGTAATTTACCAATTCAATATTTGGTAATCCATCATAATGATTATCAGGTTTACTATAATCTTGTAACTCATGTTCTTCTCAAAGATATAAATAAAATATCGAGATATCCTTGTAGATTTATGAATGAAAATTCCATCATCTTGAGGTTAACATTTCATATCTAGCCTCATCATGATATTTACTAGTGTATTTAAGAAGATTATGTATCTTGTAATTTTATCTTTAAAGATAAAGAAACTCCCACTTACCTTTTGTAATATATAGACTATCTATATATACTTAGCAATTAGAGCAAAACTACATTGTTCTCTTCTTGGGACATTACAAATACACATTGATAATTCCTGACTTTAGTTTGTTAATAACCTATTCATAAGTAGTTTAACAAATTCAGAATCTTCAATTTTAAAACTTAATGTGATTCATCACATTCCATAATAAAATGGTGTTTTATTAATCTTCTAGGTGGGAGTTATATTGAGTATATTCAATCCATACTCAATTTTCTAACCTTGTTACTTTTTAAGAAAGAAGTTATGGTTATCTTGAATCAAACAAATCAAATAGAGTTTGATTCTCCTAATCGAACTTGGTATTCATTAGAATTAATATTGTAAGACAATCTAACAATATATAAGATAAACATATTCCTTTTGACACCTATTTACCAACTAAGTCAACTTAATGGTATAATAGACTTTCCAAGCCAATTGCATGCTTTACAACACAAGTACCTTTTAACCAAGTCACTTCATATCCATGTTTCATCAAGAAACATAAAGCGTTATAATCCCATTATCGTTATAAATCATTGATCACCTTAATGACTTCTTGTATATGTCTTAATTAAAAACATAACAAGTTAACGTATTACTTTATTATAAGTCTTAAAAGACTTTATGTTTATGTCTTTACAATGAATCATAAACATGTTTAACTAAAGTAATTATGAACACAACTCTTGGTTTCAATAGTAATTTCAAGTTAATTTATTTTACTTCACAATAATGTAGGACTACATTATTTTTCATTTATGTCATTCCAAAATACATAAATAAACAAATTTGAAGTAGTATTAGATTACTTCATTTATTTATGTCATTCTAATAATACATAAATATTTAATTTGAAGTAGTCTTATATATCATTTTGACACATGTTCTAAATACTTGTCTAATTTAGAAACTCCAAATATATCCATGCAAGGTCGACTTCACATAGAGATTTAATTTGTTGTTACAATCTACCAAGTTCGACATGACGTAAATTGTAACACCAAGTGTTTCTTGAATTAGATATGTACAAGTTATATTAGAATGTTAGTCTCTTACCTTGCGGTCAGAGAATCCGTTAAATCATATACCTATATGTTGTACCTTGCACACAATATAGATTTCTCCCACTTGTGCATGGAACAACATCATGTGAGAATAAACAACACGACATATGTTTGTTTATCGACTAATATGATTGTGTCATTGATATTAGCATAATTGTTGGAATCACTCTAAGCGATATTTCAAGTATTTATATTTCATATGTAATAGGTAGCTTTATTATGGCCTTTATGTTTGTTTAAGGTCAAGCTTATGTAGAAGGCCCATAAGCAGTCCAAGCCCAATAAGGAATAGGGAAGGAGAGGAGTGTTGCCTAGCTCCTTGCCTATATAAACTCTTGTAAACCCTCATTTGAGGTTGGTTGTTCAAGTTTTCTCTTCATTCACATACATTCGCCTAACCGTCCTTAGTTTATATGTGTGTGTGCTTGATACTTGTTCATCCGCCTTTATCTCTTCTCTTATAACTTGTGTTTGTAAAACTAGTGACCTAACGATGGTATCAATCGCCAAATAGTTGGGTGTACTCGTTTGTTTTGAAGTTTTAGTTTTGGATCTTCTGGCGTAAAGATAACGCAATCTTTGGTTATCTTAAAACTCGTTTTACACTTTTAATCCAAGATTCTTGTACTTTCAATGTTTTGAGGTGTTAAAATACTTGTTTTGGCAAAAGTTTCAAACTTCTGGCGTGGTTCGTTTTAAGCTTGTTTTGTTCGTGGGTGTCGTTCTCAGCGTAACCCGTTTAGCGATTTTGGTACATCAAAATTCACACTTTTGTGTTCTTTTGGTACTATTGAAGCTATTCCATAACAAAAAGCGGTTTAGAAACACATTTAGGCGAAATCAAAGTTACGAGTAATCCTCACGTATCAAAACCCTAAAATTACAGCGTAAGATTGTTCCTTGGTTTGATCTTCAATTTTACGGTTTAATCCGTGTTTTCTTACTTGGATAAGTGCGAAAATCGTCGACTTTGGATATCTTTTGCCTTTGTGAAGTGTAAAAGATCATTTGAGCAAAAACCTAAAATTACGCATAAGCATAAGCTTACGGCGTAGAATTCCTCGCATAAGATTCACTTCTGCGTAAACTACGGTCTCGCATAAGGTAATCCTCGCCTACGTTTCTCGCCTAACTTTTGTCTCGCTTAACTTTAGTGTTTTCCCTACTTACGCGTAGCTAAAACCTCTGCGTAACTCCTCATTGTTCTGCGTAACTTTTGGTGTTTTACGCATAAGTGCTACTTGGTTCTTGTCTTTTCTCGCCTAAGGATACTTCATCAACAAAGGTTCATTCGACTACAAAGATCCATCTTTACCACACAAGTTTATCATCATGTCTCAACCACCATACTCTAACTATTTCCCTCACACTTATAATCATCAACAACAACAACAATTAACTCCACAACATCAACAATGGAATCAACAACAAGCTATTTATCAACAACAATTTAATCGACAACATACTCCACAACTTGGTGCAATTCCACAACCACAAATGGTTCAACCACAACCAAGCCTTCAAGTTCAACCCTACACAACCGATTTCAATCAACATCCATCACGGACCACTATGAAGGAACCCACTTGGTTTGCAAAGATGTGTGAAGCTTTAAGCGACCAACAATCAATTCATGAAGTGGATCACTTGATAGACCTCCAATGCTCACTCCGAAACTACGATCAATGGGTGATAAGGTTCTTTAGGTTTTGTGATCGAAGAAGCCACATGGAAAGTTCTTAAAGAAGGTTATCTTGGAAGGTCCATTTGAGATGCCTCTTGTCATTGTGCAGGAGATCCAGCTGCTTTGTTCCACGAGATGAACAAACCAACATTGCTCTTGTTGCGATTTAAATCCTCTGAACTTCTACACTATGAAGTGATGAACTTGCAATGGAATACATCCTCTTAGGATTACCAAACCCAATTCTTCGTAGTGTTGATGCTCAAAAGCGCACAAAAATGTGGGATCATATTAGTCTTCTTATGGAAGGATCTATACTCAATCGGGAGGATTTGGAATCCAAAATTTACTTGGCTTATGAACACTTCATGATTGAACACGGAGACACTAGAGTCCTATCATCATCGATTTTCGGATATCATCAATGATTTGGATAAACACAACATCATCATGCCAAGAATTGCGGTGAATACTAAGTTCTGAGTAGTCTTGGTCGAGAATGGGAGAAGTATGTCATTTTCTCCGTCAAGCGAAGAATATGCATCATTCTACTTATGGATTGTTGTACGATTACTTGAAGCCTCATGAAAAGGAAGTTGATCGGGAAAGGATTCTCCGTGCTCAAATTGCTAAGCGATCACAACGGACAATCAACAACTTGCCTTGTATGCTCAGCGAATTATCCTCTCGACCAACAACTCAACCAAGCGCTTCAAACACACCTTCACGATCACAACCTCAACAAAATCAATTGGTTCCATACGGCAACAATGCTCAAGCATATGTCGATTGAAGCGGCGAGGAAGCAGATCCGTTCGAAGCATTGCAACAAGGATTTGTGATGATTGCTAATGCTTTTGGCGTTACACCAACAAATCCAACAATCGTATTCGTTCCTCATCTAACACACGGACTCAAGCTGTTGTGAACAATGGGCGTGTTGAAGTTGAATCGTGATTATGGTCGTCGGATGGGCGGTGGTCAAGGGTTTAATCTTGTGGGTAGGAATAACAACGAGCTCAGTGGTGGAGCAGAAATGCTCGAATCGGTTAAATGGTCTTAGATGCTACAAGCGCAATGAGAAGGGACACACAGCTAATGCATGCCCAAAGCCAAGGACTAGGGGCGGTGCTTATTTCAAAGAGGCCTTACTTTTGGCTCTTAAGGATGAAGTGGTGGATCTCTTACACGGACAAAACGAGCTTTATGGCGGATCTGAGACTCGAGATGATGATATGGAGGACTTGCGAGGCTAATCACATTTGTTATGTTGATGGCTAATATGCATGAGTGCACATGGTGATCTGAGCCCGATGTATGACATTGATGGCTTGTCTCGGTGCCGAACAAACCATCATCATATCGAACTAATATCTCCGCCAATATCCGAATCCGACGCGGATCGGGGCATTCAAATGAGTCTTCTACATCTTCTTGATGATTTTCAAGTTAACCACAGTAGTTACATTTGGCGATCAAGATGACCTTATGGTTTCCTTTGATAATCAAATTGACTCGTGGTCGTGCCGAGGATCTAAAGAATGATCATGTTGAGACTCACGTTGAACAAGATGATCTGTTGCCTCATCCGATTTTGCTCGGTTAATTCAAGACCATAAAATCAAAATGGAGGAATGTTATGCATTAAATCAATCCTTAAAAAGTAAAAATGCCTTTGTTAACCAAGGATTTTGAATGCTTACAAATGCAACTCAACTTTTCAAAACTCAAGAAAACCGTGAAAAAGGTTTTGAAGCCGCTTTTGCAAAATCTCATCAAAGCGAAAAATATTTAGAGAGCGGATCGTGATCTAGCCGCCTCGAAGAATGCTTTGTTGTGCGAATTAGAACAAGCTGAAACATGAACATAAAAAGCAAATTAACGCTCTCACCTTGGAAAATCAAAAAGCTAAAATTTGAGTTGTTAAATTGTCAAAAGCAGTTCTCCGCATACAAAAGCATTCAACGAATCGGGTAGATGACCTTCTTGAAGAAATTCTCGACTTGCAAAACAAACTTAAAGAGTTTAAAGCATTGTTTACAAACATGGTGAATCCGTATGACTATTGAAAAGTTTACCTTAAAACCCAATCAAAAGGATATGGAAAAATCTAGGCGATTACAAACCAAAGCTTTCACTAAAACATTCAAACCAACTCACGAAGTTTCGGTCACGAATACAAAATTGATAATCTTGTCATGAGTGTTGTTGAATATCATCGTCAAGAGGAATTAGATGCGAGAAGGCGAGTCGATCAAAATTAAAAATGTTGTTTACAACAAACCTTTTAATTATAAAAGCGGTCACTTCGTCACACAGCGGATTCTTCTAACACACCAGGGTTATCATCAAAACACACAGTCTTCTAATGTTAATCCCAAAGCATAATTTGCACAAACTTATGGTCCTTTACCTTCCATTAGTGAAGTAAACTCAAAACACGAAAATCGAAAAATCCTTGATATTTTGACATTTTCATGGTGACCTCAAAATTTTACAACATGAGATAGAATATCGATCGAAATCAAAGTTGAACATTTTCAATCGCCTCGGCGCGAGAACAAAGAGACATCTTTCGGAAAAATCTTTTACCTAATGTTAAAAACTTGAAAAGTTGTGCAATTGCACAGGAAAAGGATTTTCATAAGGAACTTGGGGTAATGAAAAACGTTTTCGAAAAGCGAAACATCTATTTTGAACACAAAGCAAAAAAAACTATTGAGAAAAGATGTTGATCGACTCTTGGAAGATGTTATATGTCTTGATATCCATAATGTTGTGTTACTTCATGCCTTGCCATTTGCATCGATTATATCTCTGCGATATTGTTGAAGCTGTTATTCTTGTTGAGAACACCGATAATGTGCTTGGATCGAGTCTTTAAAAGCGAAAATAAGCGATTACACGAAATTTACAATGCAAAGCGTCGTCTTCATTGGTGTGAAAAGATATTCACAACCATCAACTTAGTTTTCAAAGAAAATCGCTCAATTGAGTGCAAAATCTTGATCCTAAAATTGAGCAGCTGGATGATCAAAGCGTGTCTTTGAAAAGTCAAATCTCAAAATATGAACAAGAACTTTTAAAAGTTAAGCAGAATATGGTGTCATATTTGATTTACTCAAAAGACTCGACTTGAAGCATCAAGCGAACTTGATCACTATCTTGCTCACACTAGAGAAGTCATGAATTTTCTTTGGTAATATTAGATTACGAAAATCAAGATCGATTCACACCATCTCTAAGTTACGGAAATGTTAGGAAAGTATGAACAACTTCCGCCTCTTGTGATTAAGAGATTAGCACCGTCACACTTAGTAATCGTGAACCTAGAATTCCCACTGCCAAATCACAAGTTGCTAATGTGTTTCCCTCTCTTGAAGCAGGAATAGTTGCATCTTTTCCAAGCGTCCGCACTTCACGACCTAGGAGCACTCAATCGAAGAATAGGAAGTTGCGACCTAAGAAAAGATCAATAAGGAATGCTAAAGTGAAGAACACCCTAGGACTACGAATAAAAATCATGTTGCTTCCACTATAGATGTTACGTCGGCAAATGTAATAGAAATAGTGATGTAACGAATGCTAAACCGTTAAGTACTTTTGATATTGATCGATGCACCTTGTGTTATTTGTCGAAAGAGTATGAATTCGATTGTCATGACAAATGTGTTGCTAAAGCTATAATCTCTAGATTACGGAATCCTAAGAATCGGAATACCTCTAGGCCCACTAATCATTCTAAGTGCGTGCTTGGTAAACCACCTTCTTTAGATTCTAAGGCAACCATTGCTATCACGGTAGCTACCGCTTCACCTCCTAAGAATGTAGTACCACCTAGTGCTTTCACTAAGACTAAAGCAAAGAGTAGTTCTGGATGGCGAAATGGATATATAACACACTAGGATTTAAGTGGATGCCTAAAATTCTCAATGTGTGTATATCTAATATACACTTGGAACCCTCTAACATTTCGGGTTCCACATCTACTTCTATTCCATCTGTGTAAATGCATGTGTAATGCGGTGTCTGAGATCATTCTCGGATTGTTGATAGCGGATGTTCCCGACACATGACGAGCAACCTTAAGCTGTTATCAAACTTTATTGCAAAGTTCATTGGCTTTTGTCGATTCGGGAGCGATCACTTGCGACCATCATGGGCTCTGGAGATTATGTTAATGGGAACATCGAAATCGGCGGGGTTTACTATGTGGAAGGCCTCGGTCTGTCTGTTTTCGATGGGTCAATTTTGTGATGGAGATTTGGAGGTTGCTTTCGGGGAGAAAACTTGTTTCATTCGTGATCTACAAGGAAATGACCTTATGTGCGGCTCGCGTAATTCTAGTCTCTACACTATTTCTATGCAAGACATGGTTGCTTCCTCTCCCATCCCTTACTTTCTAAGGCAACATCAACAAAATCCACGGCTATAGCACCGTCGTCTCACATCTAAACTTTCAAACCATCACCAACCTTGCTCGACACAAACTAGTTGAAGGACTCCCACGATTCCGGTATTCAAAGATCACCTTTGCTCGACTGTGAACAAGGGAAAAGCACTCGTGCTCATTTTCCTTCAAAGGTGGAACCTGACTCTCGACATGTGCTTCATCTTCTTCACATGGATTGTGTGGCCCGATCGTGTGCAAGCGATCAGCGACAAGCGCTACATCTTAGTAATTGTTGATGACTACTCACGATGGACTTGGGTCTACTTTCTTCGTAGCAAAGACCAAGCTCCACAAATGATCATCACCTTTCTCACAAAAATACGAGTTCGACTCCGCAACACCGTCCGGATAATCGAGCAGACAAAGGCCGAATTTGTTAACAAAACCCTTCGTGAATTTTATGAGAAAGTGGAATTGACATCAAACATCTATTGCGTACACACGAACAAAGCGGAGTTGTTGAAAGAGCGAAACCGAGCGTTAGTGGGCTGCAGAACAATGTTAATCAATGCTAAACTTCCGGTTACTTATGGGCGGTATCTCTCGCATGCTATACTCAAAACCGTTCTATGATCACAAAAGCATACAACAAAACACCTTTTGAGCTTGTCCGCAACTATAAACCGAACCTCAAACACTTTCATGTATTTGGATCCCTTTGCTATCCGAATAATGATCGTGATGATTTTGGAAAGCTCAAAGCCAAAGGCGATATTGGGTCTTTATTGGATCTTGTGACAATTCTAAAGGTTTCGAATGCGGAATCGTCGAACTAAGGAGGTAATGGAAGCGATTCATGCTCATTTCGATGAACTCACGGAAATGGCTTACGAGTATATGACTTAGAACCGGTCACAACCGTTTAAACTTCCCTCAACCCCATCATCGGTGAAGAAAGCCCTCATTAACTCGTCAACAAATGGAAAGGTTATTTGCTCCTACGTTACGTGGCGATATTGATGAGCGTGCTCTGGTGTATCCATTGTTTCATTGCACAACGATAATATTCTTATACGATACACACTACAACAACTCTTTGTTGAAGATGCACCTACACAATTGACTCCAACACAACAGTTGAACACACCGCTTCCAACAATGATGAACGGTGATGATATTACGAATGAAGTACCCCACTGCGATTTTGATCCGTCGTTTTCAATCCGTTTGCTAATGAGGCTGCTTGCACGGATGTCGCGGAATCTTCAACAAACCATTTGAATCCTCGAAATCGCACAATGTATACCAACATCAACCCTCTACACATAGATGGACAAAAGACCATCCTCGGCTAACATTATTGGCAACCCGAATCAACCGATCGTTCACGAGACAACGTCTTCACTCGAGACGGTGAACATTGCATTTATGCACTCAACATGCGCCAATCGAACCTAAAAACATTAAAGGCGCAATGACTAAAGACAATGGATTGAATCCATGCGGGAAGAACTCAACCAATTCAAGCGTCTTGAAGTATGGGAGCGGTTGAAAGACCAACGAGGGTCTCGTCATTGGTCTAAAATGGATTTGGAAAAACAAATTGGATCTTTGAAGGGCGTCATCGAAACAAGTCACGTCTAGTTGCTAAGGGTTATCGTCGGGAAGAAGGAATAGACTTTGAAGAATCTTTTGCTCCGGTTGCTCGTCTTGAGGTGTTCGGATATTTCTCGCGTTCGCGGCTCATATGAACATGACGGTCTATCGGATGGATGTCAAAGCGGCGTTTCTCAATGGGCGACTTAAAGCGGTCTATGTCGACCAACGGATGGATTCGTTGATCACGAGTTCCCGAACCATGTCTACAAAGCGAACAAAGCTCTTTATGGTCTCAAACAAGCCCCTCGGGCATGGTGCGATAAGCTATCATCCTTCCTCATTGCCAATAATTTCACCAAAGGCTCGGTTGACCCAACTCTTTTATACAATATCACGGGCACATATCTTAATTGTTCAAATTTACGTGGATGACATCATTTTGGGTCTACACATAAAAAGTTTTCAATCGCTTTTGCAAAACTAATGAAGAAAAATTTTGAAATGTCCATGATGGGTGAACTTACATTCTTTCTAGGATGCAAGTTCATCAATCACCCGTGGTATTTTTACGAGTCGATCAAATATGCCCTTGAATTGTTAAACAAATTTGGAATGAAAACACCGTGATACTTATGCCACACAATGACTCATACCAAGTTAGATCGATGATTTACATGGGAAATTAGTGGACCCTACCAAATACCGAAGTATTATTGGGTCCCTCATGTATCTAACGACTAGCGAGACTGATATTGTCTTTGCCGTTTATCTATGCTCCGTTATCGATCGCGACCAAGCTGAAACCCACCTCTACGAGGCTAAAGAATCCTCCGATACATCAAGGAACCATTAACTTGGGGATCGGTATCAGAAGGATTACGGTTTTGAACTAATCGCTTTTGAGATGCCGACCACGCGGGATGCTTAGACTCGAGGAAAAGTACTTGAGAGCTCTACAATTTCTTGGTGATAAGCGGTGTCTTGGCAATCAAAGCGAGCGATTGTACATCGTTGTCATCAGCGAAGCGAGAATATGTAGCCATGTCCGCGTGTTGTGCTCAAGTCATTTGGATGAGAACACAACTCAAAGACTATGGTTACGTGTTGTGAGAATCGATGTCTTTGCGACAATCGGTGCCATTGCAATCTCGTGCAACTCGATTCGACACTCGAAATCAAAGCACATCGATCTCGCTATCATTTCATCAAGGACCGCGTGGAGCAGTGCAGTTGAATTATACTTTGTGGTCTTGAATACCAATTGGCGGATCTGCTCACCAAAGCCTTGCCTCCCGCTAGGTTTAATGAGTTGGTCCACGAATTGGTATGAGGTGTTTGACTCAAGAGGAATTGGATGACCTCTTAAAAGCAGTCTTAAAACACATCAAACACCAAAACATCTTTTGTAAATAAATTTTCAAAAACAAAATACAAAAATATAAAATCCGATAAAACAACAAAATATTCTCCCAATCTATCTTTCTTTCAACATGGCAAGTACATTTCTTCCGTCAACACTTTAATCTTTCAAAATTCGGTATTTTTCCGATCAAGTGTTGAGGGAAAAATAATCTATAAGCTTGTTTCAAAACATCGTGTACTTGCATGTTATCACATCTCGGTTGATTCTTTTACAAATGGTGGTACATTTTACGGTTCAAAGACACTCCTCGGACTTAAATTAACAACCTTTCATTATTTTCTCAAGTCGGGGGGTGTGTCGTCAAGTTTCTTTCTAAAATCTTCATTTGGTAACCAAAATGGAAGTTAAAAGCTTTGGATGAAAATGGAAAAGGTGGAGGGACCAAAGCTGTCAAAATGATAAAGTCTATTTTAATAAAATCCCTCTCCACCTAACTCTTTCACTTCTCATTTGTATTCTAAACCTTAAAGGATCCTCGCCTAATAATCACTCAAGAATTACGTGCTTTTGATCATCACTTTGTAAGTTGTTTCTTGAGTAAAACATGTTTCTAAGCAAAGGTTTTAATTTCATTCAAATCCTACGGCTAAAAGCGTTTTTCTGGCGTGATTATGTGTTCTCGCATAAGCGTATGAACACACAATCATTAATGTGTATGTTTGGGGTAAAATGGATTGTCTCAAAGCGTTTCTTACACATCAAGGATAACATTTTAACCATCAAAATCCACCCAGAAACTAAAATTGATGAATTTTGAAAACTAGGGTTTATGAGTCGATTTGGGTTTTTCCAAATGTGAAGTGTTTTGGTCTAAAAGATTGTTGGGTTATGTTTATATGATGTTGAATTGATTATATCCTTGCTCTATAACTACCCAGAAACACTGATTTATTCAAAATTTGAAATTAGGGTTTAAGGTTCATAAGTTTGGGTATTTTTGATTCACCATGAGTTAGATGTTATAACTTGGTCTATAAGCTCATACAACATCTTAGAACTACCAGAATCTGTTTGATGCAAATCCCATGGTTAGAAAACTTACGCGTAAGTCATAACCCTAGGGTTTTGACCTACGCATATGACTTTCTCTGGCGTGGCGGTTTATGAATGATTCATGCCATTTTGTTGATAAAATGAAGGTTTGTGTTAATGTTGATGATTTGATGGATTTATTTGAGGCTTTGCTACGCAACACTTTCGAGAATCAAGGTCATTAGACTCTCTCATAAGGATTACCCTACGGCGTAGTCAAGTTATCGTAAAATAAATCCTCGCGCATAACTATTACGCGTAAGGTTCTACAATGGACTCTGGCGTATCTGTGAAGGATATGTGGCGATGACCTCTACGCATAAGGTCAACTCTTACGAGTAGCCTTACGCGTAAGGTTAATATATGCCTACGCATAAGCTCTCGCATAAGGTCTCCTTTTCCTCGCGTAACATTTCTTACGCGTAAGTTAGGATTCTGGCGTAAGTTTCGCCTAAGCATATATCATTCACGTCTCTGGCGTAACTTTGCCAAAACTACGCAACCTGGATTGACCTTCATGATGAATTGTTACTTGTACAAACTTGTAAATAAACTAATCATATCATCACGAATCCAAAATGTCACTAATAAACTTAAATAAATCGATATGTTGTGAACAATAAGTGATAAAATAAACTTTAAAACTTAAAGTTAACTAACTCACGAAACATTTCACGACATCATTGAACTATTGAACATACAAGTGACTTAGGACTCGTAACAATCATTGACCTTTGTACATTCAATAACTAGACAATAAGACCTTACGTTGACTAACATTATGTCTTCGATATGTTGGTTCTTTTGGCTAATGTTATTTGAGATCACGACATGGTGAACAAATGAATGTGGATGCACAAGTTCTCTCCATTCTTGATATCTATCCTCATGGCTATCCAATGAAGATAGGAAAGAACAATCTCCGTGTTGACTTTGACACCCTCACTTGCTCACGAATCTTCGTGTTTAATTGCTATTGACATTACGAGGACTCATCCTTATCGAACATGCTTACTCGCTCTGCAAGCTGTTCACGAGATCTACATCCAGCATTACGGAACACTATGGAAAGGGTCAAAGGACAAGCTAGCATGTGCGGTGACTACGAATCACAAACAAGTCATCATTACACTGCGGACTTAAGGGTTGTTCTCCTAATTCACAAGTCGATCCAACCAAACTATATGCCTCACTGTTTGAAGAGCTCACTCTCCAATTCTTAATCGATATCGGTTATGGCGAGGCTACGGGAGTAATCAACAAGCATTCTCACGTAGAGCTTAAGAGTATTCCTCAACCACGGAGAACTCTCTACATGATCATCACCAAGTCATTTACGGTCGTGACGGTGGATATGAGCACCCTAAGCTCATGGAGCGCAAATATTACGGGCATTGGTCAACAAGAAACACATCGCTATCGAAGCTCGATTTGGGATGACATGATGTCATTTCTCAACAAACTTGGCTCAAAGATTCCCTACATCGGATATACCAAATTGTTGATCCGAGCACTTGGACTTCATCGACATTCCCAAGAGGCTCAATGACCCCGACAATCACGACATGTTGGCGGAACCTATTCTATCTGTAAGAATCAAGGAAGCGTCTACAAAGAAACAAGGTCTTTGTCTTGCAGTTTCCTTCTAGAAGATGTCGAGCTCGAATCGTACAAAAGGTATCTGGAAGCGGTCGGACAAGGCAAAGTTGGTCATCTCGACGAAAAATCTTACGGTACACTGTAAGGAGAACCGAGAAAAGGAAATCTTGGAAGTGTCACAAGTTCGAGATAGTCGGAGGAATGTTCCAAAGAAGAAACCTATTCCAAGAGAAACCCACCCTAAGAAGAAAGTTCCTTCTCGGAAGCCACTCCTATCCTTTCACTTGAACCGCAAAGGCAGCTCGGGGCGAGGACTCGATGCTCTTGACACGGATGAAGAGATCACATACTACGAAGCGCAAGGATGAAAATCCTCGGTAGCAAAACCTCCAAGTCCTCAAACTATTAAAGGAAGACTCACGCAATTGTACCTCGGATGAAAGCTACGAAGATGAAGAAGAGCAATTGGATAAATCATACGGGAAGAAGTTTCACAAAGTCGAGACACCTTCAAAAGGCGAAGAATTTGCTAAAGATCAAATGGGTGGCCGGAGGATCAAGTGGGCTGCCCACTCCTCTCCGGATCTGATGCGGTTAATCGACCCGATAAGGGATCGGTGCCACCACTCTTGTGCAACAACAACGACTGTGGAGGACACTATTGTGTATGATTTTGAGAAGCAGATAATCGAGAAAGAAAAGTCTAAGGATGGCGAGGATGATTATACAAAGTTTCTTCTAGGCAGTCCAACACACTCAAGGGAAAACCTCGAAACTCCTAAGGACATGAAGTCTCCTCATGTCTCCTCATCATCGGATTCTTCGTCTCATTCATCACAACCACCATCAACAAAGTCAACGGATCATCATCCAATCGGTGAAGAAACCACCTAAATCTTGGATTTCTCGGTCTCATAAAAGATTGTGAAAGGCATCCAACAAGTCGAAAGAAGGACATACTTTACGGAAAAATGAATTGGTTTCTTGACCAAATTCGATGCTTAAATGATGAGAAAGACAAGATGGAAAAAGAAAGGAATTTGTTCGAAGTTCATGAAGAGTCATCGAAAGAGGCTGAATGAAATGATTGAAGGTTACACTCAAAAGTACCTTGGGATATCGTTCCTAAAGTCCAAAAGGCTGGAGAAGTCGACAAGAGATCAAACCACAAGTTTCTTCTCGACCTTGTCCCGGTGTGACTAGAGAAATATTTTCGGACAACTCACTTTAACATCGTCGCATTGGTTAAACATACAATGGCCAAAGAAGGCGATCTCTACGAATACGAGGTTAATCGCTAAACTAGTGATGCAAATGTCAAAGCGATCGGAACGTTTACTTGGATGAAGCTAAATTTTTCGAAGGTCTACTTGCTTTTCAACTCGGTTCATCATGCAAGGAGTCGACCGATCAACCCAAGCGGCCAAGATGGCGATGATAAGGATAAGGACTACGCACCTAAGCGTCGAAGCGATCGGTCAATCTACATCTATGCCACCTCCTCCACCACGGACTTCTTCTCAACAAAGTCTCCTCCACTTCGGTCTTCTCTTGATAAACCTCGGGACGATTCGAGTTACCACCTGACTCATAAAGCGGTGATTACTTTGAGTATCACGGGTGGTGGCGATGAAGAGGTCCTTGAGCCCGACAACAACCCACCTCACCCAAACAAGTGCGAAACCGGTATCATCCTCAAAGCCTTCCAAAAGAAGAAGAAGGCGACTCGACTGGAGTCGTAACATGGCTAGATGACGATAAAACCGCGAGTTTGAATGGTTCTCCACACTTGTCAATCAAACTCCTACCACGATGAAGGTCAAGAATTGGTAGAGCGGTTCTACATTGGAGCATGCAAAACTATTGCAAGAAAAGTTCCATGTGAAGAAAATGACAAAATCGAGTTGAGCGAATCAAAATGAAGCTTTTCAACTATGGAAGACGACTCGAAAGCGCCCTCGAGGTCGAATATCATCTTGAGAACATCGCTCGAGCTATGTCTAACAACATGGATTGGCTCAATCCGGAAGCAAACATTGACTTCACACAAAGGGACAACCCTCCATACTACACCGATTGGACCAAACCTCTACCGACCATTGGCCAGCAGACGAACCAAGGATTCCTTCCGATATTTCTTCAACAAAGACACGGAATTTCTTCTCCATGGTGGCGATGGTTCGAAAAATACACTACATCATTGACTCTTCCATTCCCAGTGACCATTTACTCAAAGCGCATAGCTATCGAGGCGTGCAACTCACTTGTTTTCGACAGCGTGCAAGCATCGACCAAGATGCATTGTATGGGATTCATCATTGGCACGAGCGAAGAATCTACTACTGAGCTGCACGGTTGAAGTCTCAACATGCGATGTATAGCTCTAAGGACATCGTGGCCATCAAACACATTGATCTCAAGTCTAAGTGGGACTACACATTCTTAAAGAATATCATAGTCAAGCGACAAGATGAGCAGGACTATGGATTCTCGAGGCGACTTTGAGAACTTGTCCTCAGCGACATCGAAGACATGTATCTTGCCAAAGTGCGGTCGTATGAGACAATTCTCATTGAAGTTCAACGTGAATTTATCAAGTCGGTTCTCATCTTCATTAGGCGCATCGTGATCAAAGAGCGTGTCGAAGATATCCGGATGGTTGTTGAATCATATCGAAGCGTGTAAACTTCACTCCACCACGACTTGATCTTCCCGACATCAACCGACTTACACAACTCACGCTCATCGACAAACCTTTCGGCGTTGTTTACGCGGTGAACTTCAAAGCGCTTAATGGCGTGTAGTGAACTCCACAAATTTGGGGATCATACCTTGAAGGCGGTTAGGGATGGATTGGCGTCTGATTGAAGGATATCGCTGAAAGTTGGGAATCCTAAGCGCTTGGAATTCTCGGGAAAGGAGGGATGTGAGGCGTATCATCACCATGATTGATGAGCGGTTGTTCGAAGGGATCGATTCGAGACGATTGGAAAGCTATGTTGGTGGTCGACTCGGGAGAAACATCATCGGCTTTCAGCATACATGCGCACTCACAGGAATATCACTGCACTTCACGGTACCCGTGAATTGTTTCCTTCATATAATTTTGGATGTATGATTATATATGTGAATGGCTTGTGCACACATAACGATGTACAACCCGTAAGTGTCAAGAAAGGACCACGTAGTGCGCCTCGGTGCCTCAATCCTTATAAAAGGAGCGAAAGCTTCTTATTTTTGAGTAAAACCTATCAAACCTTTCATTTTCAAGGTTTTGCTCAAAAGACAAGTACTTCCCATATGATTTCAAAACCTCAACCGTTTATATCACTAGTTGAGGGGTATTTGATTTAAAACTTTGTTCACAAATTGTTCACGATGGTCACTCTTCCCATGACACTCAAAATGGTCATATTTATTCTCAACCATTCAAAATAACATTTTATATGCCATTTTGAGGGGAGAAAATTGTGTGATAAGAAATATGTTGTGCAAAATGCAAATGAATCATGTACCTCGGACTTAACCAACGAATTGATGATACTAAAGCTGTTTGTAACTCGAAAAGACTTGTCTGGACGGGTAATAATTTCAAGCTAGTTCGCTAGTAATGTAAGCGTGTCTCGCAAAGGACTTGTCCAAGTAGAAAGTACCATTCGAGAAACTCTTGATAGACATGAACTCGTGGGTATGACAACCTTCGAGGTTTGTCTACACCTTCAAGGTAGTTATTAGAGCTAGTTGTCACCTAAAAGCGACAATGTAACTCTTTAACTATGCAACGTAACCGTGTCTCGCGGAGATTGTCTATCTTTAGTGAATCAATTCAAAAGTGCGCTCTCTTTCCTCATTGTGCATTTAAACCATTAAAACTCTTAAGCACATGTGGAGGGGTATTTATGCAAAAACTTATCTCTCACGATGGTTCAAACATGTTTTCATTTACAAACCCTTTGAGAGATATTTTCACATCTGATGGTTTTAATGGCAAACATAGGTTAGTCATGGGTTATAAGGTGACTAAGGTTAGGAATAACAGTCCTATGATCCGCCGAGCCGGAGGGATCTACCCAGGACACTACCATTAGTTAGTGTTAGAAGTCCTTAGGAATGATTGTAAAAGGAGAAAATGAGAATCGGAGAAAGAAGGAGTTGAAGAATCAAAAGAAATGTAAAGTAAAGGGTGAAAAGAAATAGCCCTCAGTTATTCAACTTAGGAGGACACGGGTTCAATTCATATACTCTTGGTTGTCACTTAGTGACACCGGTATTGAAGATTAAAAGTCGTCATGGACCCGGTGGCGCATGCACTAAACCTTCTTAGCCACTCAAGTTTCTCTCAGCGAGCTTGTTTCATTCTCACGGGAACCCTACATAAACTATTGGCTTTCTCTTGAGATCATTGGTATTGAAAAGGAGACCCTCTCCTAGTCTCCGCTCGGGAAAACCAAAAGCACTATTGAGTCTAGAGCCACGAGATTCATCAAAGATCTCTTAGGTACACTTGACATTTAATCACTTGATGATCAACAAATAAGATCATCGATGGTTCATATCGAGTCCTTCACGGATCTTAGCAATCATCGAGAACATTTATGAGAGGTTCACATCGTGATCCTCGGTGATTGAATGGAAACTCTGCCGGGGTCAACATCAAGCAGCCACGGCGGTCGGTCGCCGGTAACTCCCGTGGATTACGCGGTGTGTCTCAAGCGGTCTGATCGTGAGTGATGCTTGGTGTACCTCGGCGACTCATCTGAGCTGTAGATGTACTTGGTACATCGCGTTATCTCACTTGTGGGACTCCGGTTCGAGAGCGGCCTTTGTAAAATTAGAGTTGTGTTTTCACACTATCTTTGTTAACACTCTCGAAGTTCAAACTTGTAAGTCTGGGAAACCGCTTATTACTAACCGTTTGAAATGTTTTCTTCTTATGGAAGCTCGGGGCGGGATGATCGTCTTGATTCTTCTCATGCTCACGCCAACATCATCACTAATGGAAGTTCTATTCAAAAGCAACACAACCGTCGAAATGATTCTTCGTCAAACCAAAGAATCTACAAAGTCAAAGACTTAGAGAACTTCATCGATATTGATTTCCAACGTCAAAGGCGTGTGAGCATGTTGAAGAATGGCGTGGAACCTTTGGAGCGTGAAGCGGAACTGAAGCGGGGCCGATGCGAACAACAACATACTATCACTTTCACCACAAAGAACAATGATCAAAGAACAAAGTTAAAGATGACGTCAAAGCATAAGCGTTCAAAGATAACTATCTCTCTACAATGGGGAGATTGTTCGAATCAAGGCAATTCCTCTCACAAGAAAGAAGAATGTCGGAAGGCGTCACGCTACTATTACATCAACGCCTTCACCGTTTACATTCATATATACTTGAGGGAGATTGTTGGAATCACTCTAAACAGTATTTCAAGTATTTATATTTCATATGTAATAGGTAGCTTTATTATGGCCTTTATGTTTGTTTAAGGTCAAGCTTATGTAGAAGGCCCATAAGCAGATCCAAGCCCAATAAGGAATAGGGAAGGAGAGGTGTTGCCCTAGCTCCTTGCCTATATAAACTCTTGTAAACCCTCATTTGAGGTTGGTTGTTCAAGTTTTCTCTTCATTCACATACATTCGCCTAACCGTCCTTAGTTTATATGTGTGTGTGCTTGATACTTGTTCATCCGCCTTTATCTCTTCTCTTATAACTTGTGTTTGTAAAACTAGTGACCTAACAACATGTTTCTTCCCATCTTATGCCTTGAGTCCAGTTCTAACTTCCCACTCAACTTAAGTGTCTAACTTAAAGAACTGCAAATATGTTCATGTAAGGTCTGACTTTACATAAAGATTTACCTCTCCATTACAATCTCGCCAAGTACTGTCATGACGTAAATTGCAACTTCAAGTGTCCTTTTAATTAGATGGCATATAACTTAATTTATAAAGGGTAGTAGTTTTGATTTTATGTGGTCAAATCAAATATGTACAAAGATATCATGCATTCATCTTGTAGCATAAATTTAATAAAAAAAACTTTTTATTACCAATTCATAAAGATCAAATTATCAAAGTTTTGATTGAGGTATTGGGTTCACCAATCAAGGAATTTAGCGTTAATTATCGTCCATTATACCGTACTTTTGCAAAAGTGTAAACACTTAGTGTTTCGGGTAATTACCACCAAAGTGGGGCATGGAATTAAAACTAATTCGCCTTAAGATGAGTTTGTACATTTATGGCTTACTAAGTAGCTCCAATCAAACTCACAAGTGAGAGGACCGAGGTAAGCGCAAAGCATAACCTTAGACATCCTTTCGGCGATTGTGCGCACTTCTTTATTAACCCTTTATAGTTTGTTCTAGTGGATGAGCCGCTCGGACTATTTGTACCAAAATCATCAATCAATTAAACTATAGAAAACTTAACTCTTCAAAACAAATTAAATTTCACCATTGTTTAGTCCGTATTATTTTTCTATTCAAAATTACCCTTTGCCTAAAATTGTCACACATAATAAACAAACAAGTAACAAATAAAAAATAAACAACTAAAAAACAATGCGCACATAACTAACAATTAGTACGTGTAAATAAGTAGCCACATGCAACTTATTCGATAAAACCCTATTAATAATCAATATCTAGGTTAAATAATGTATATATTAATTAGGGCTTTCACTCTCCCAATTAAAAATTGAGCCACATACATCAACGAATCGATTGCGTAAACCCCAATTAAAAATATACCAAATTGCACATAATTGATTCATTAATGTATATAATTGAAGTCTTCCCCAATTCAAGATTTATCGTAAATAAATATATCTTAACAATTAAACAATTATCAAAGCAACTATCCATGACAAACATGCATGTATCATCATAGATATATCATAACAATTATACAAATAGTCACAATATCGCATATCAATAATCCCATGTCACATAACAAATTATTCATGAATTAATCATGTAACACATATATTAATTCTAGGTTTCGATAAGGTTAGCAAACAATTTTCAAAACCCTAAAAATATTTTTACATGTCGACTTAAAAAAATAATGGGGTACGCCCCAATTAAAAATAAATCGGCCCAAAAAAAACATAAACCCTAGATTAACCATATCAAACAACATACAATTATTTGTTTTATTACGCGTTTATTTAATTAATTACTCATTAAAAACCAATTACTCGTGATGCCACTGTTGGAATTATATAACATGACTAATCATAAATATAAACAATAAACATCAAGTACACATGCGGAAGCATATAGGAAAGATTAACGAATAATTAATTAACATAAACATAAAGTATGCGTACATTTCTTGATTCTAGCCGAACAAGAATCAAATCCACAAAACTAGCAATTGGATGAACCCTAATTAGGGTTTGAGTGCTAGTCGACTTAATAAAGTCGAATAGTGTAAATCACCAAAATCTAAAATAGGATTTCTCTACGATCATGTACGCGCATATTGTTAGCGATTTAATTATAATGCTAGTTCAAGTCACGAATAAAACACGAAACAATGTTCAGCTTTAAATAAAATAAATCGGGTCAAACCCTTTTATTTTATATGTATATATATATATAGTGGATCCATCAATTCAATGAAGAAATAAAAGTAAGTATCTCATGCATGCACATGACATGCGTATAGAACTTGCATGCATGGCATGTATGATGATGCACACTAAAAGACATCTTTAATGTAGTGTACGATATATACAATATCTAAATAAAGAGTTGGTGCCGATCATCTTTTCGTATCCGTATAAAAATTAGACCAAAAGACCAAAAGGGTGTGTATATATATAGCATTAAACCTTGTCTAACAAGTCATTGCAAGCACCTCCTTAAGTTTCAAAACTCGACACTCAACCCTTTCCTTTTTCTTAGTTCGACCATATAAATATTTTGTGACTTAATATAATTAAATCTCATACGCAACGCGTGCAATCCCATAGGTCTCGAGTTCGATCCTAACACACATCTATTAATATTTTGTCCATTAAACCAACAATTACATTACACTAGTGATTATCCACGTAAGCATTTAACTTACATACCATGTTTTCTTCGGACTGATTTTTTCTTTTGTGTGTGTGTTGATGAAAATGGAATGATGTGAGGTGACTAGTTGTTACTGTTTACGGAGCTTTTATATGTGGCTCTAGCTATGTTGTGATTGGTTGATTTGAGTTCACACATGCCATCAATGTGAGTCGTTGATTGTGTTTTTCTTATGTGTGTGTGTGTGTTGATGTAAATGAAGTTATGAAGTGAAGTGAAGTGACTAGTTGTTAGTGTTTATGGTGCTTTTATAGGTGGTTCAGCTTTGTTGTGATTGGTTGATTTGAGTTCACTCGGATCATCAATGTGAGCCGTTGTGTGTTTTTCTTTTGTGTGTGTGTTGATGTAAATGGAATGAAGTAAGTGAGTGACTAGTTATTACCGTTTATGGTGCTTTTATAGGTGGCTCCAGCTGTGTTGTGATTGGTTGATTTGAGTTCACACGGATCATCAATGTGAGCCCTTGGTTGTGTTTTTCTTTTGTGTGTGTATGTTGATGTAAATGAAGTTATGAAGTGAAGTGAAGTGGCTGGTTGTAATTGTTTGTGATGCTTTTATAGGTGGTTCTGTGTTGTGATTGGTTGATTTGAGTTCACGCGGATCATTAATGTGAGCCGTTGATTGTGTTTTTCTTTTGTGTGTGTGTGTGTTGATGTAAGTGAAATGAAGTAAGTGACTAGTGGTTACTGTTTATGATGCTTTTATAGGTTGCTCCAGCTGTGTTGTGATTGGTTGATTTGAGTTCACGTGGATCATCAATGTGAGTCGTTGATTGTTTTTTTTTTTTTTGTGTGTGTTGATGTAAATGAAGTGAAGTGAGTAGTTGTTAGTGTTTATGGTGCTTTTATAGGTGGCTCTAGTTGTGTTGTGATAGATTTGAGTTCACACGGATCATCAATGTGAGCCTTTTGATTGTGTTTCTTTTGTGTGTGTGTGTCGATGTAAATGAACAAGTTTGTTTAGCCAACAAGAAAGTTCCGTTTGCATCGACAAACTAAATACTTATGTGTAAGAAAGATCAGTTTGTTTAGCCAACAAGAAAGATTAGTTTGCATAGTCCAACTAAATACTTTACAGTAAAAGTACGTCTCAAATCATATTTTGTATCTATGAAAGAGATGAGTCGATGGAACTTTGATCAGAATAGGTCATTTGCATTGACAAATAATGTATTCACGGCAAGGTTGCAACAAGTCAAACCCAAGAATTCAGTTGATCTTTTTTTTAACGGCAAATAGTCACGTCAACCCAACATCATCTCAGCTAGAAATGGAACTCACAACCTCTCAAATAATAAATGGGCTACCGTTGATACCACTAGGCTTAAGATTGTACACTGTAACGAACTGAATGCAATGTCTACAAAAAGTCGACTTCTATAGTTGAAATGTCTACTTAACAAAATTCTCGTTAGCATTTTAAACATAACTAACAGCTACATGCCCAGACCTCAACAAATGATACGATGACTCTAGCTATAACATGGTATACAATGAAACAAAAAAGAGAATAGAAGAGAGCATAGACAACACGACAAGGCAGATGGAAGCCAATAAGATGTCAAAAGGATATAGCTCCAAATAAGGCTATCAGCGATCATAGGTTCTCCTAGACCCTGAAAGGTATTTCCTAGAGAATCAACTGTTTCCATGTCATGGTCCACCGTTGATTTTCTCTTTCGTTGCATATCATCGACATGCCGCCGCCACAACGATTCCCTATCTTTTCTCGGCATTTTGTTGTATCGGGTATCATCTTTAAGAAGTCGTTTGGCTGTTGACCATGAATTAAAAACCGTCTTGCCATCTTCATACTCTTTTGCAGCTGCATCCGTAGTTATCACATCAGCTAACAAAGCTTTGTATTCATTTGCACACCGCTGAAACATATTGCAACACACTAGGTTAAAAGAATGACATTAAAAATTCTAGAAGTGACACTTTAGACTCAATTATAATTTAGTGGCTTGGTTGTCTTTTAGAAAGGGTCAAAATGCTCAAACTGAAAACTTAGCTAAAAGGGGAGTGGGTCAATGGGTAAGATTTGACCAAAGTCTTTTTAATGCATAAAACCTCCAAATTTTGTTTTATTTAAGGTTTAGGTTTTTTGTGATCATATCTAATACGTTAGTTATATTTTGAAACGATAATTTACAAGCCAATTCTTCATCCTCATTATAATCCTACATGAACTTTTGAAGAACACTAGAAACATGAACCAAAGAGCTAATTACACAAAGTAATTGGAGCGCTTATTAACTTACGTCATACAATGACTTGATGTGTTCACGGAAAAGCTTATCAAGATCTGATTGATCTAAATGAGGGTTGGCTGCACGTCCTTGAGGATCCTTCTCTAGTTTAGGCTTTGCATCCGTCCACGAAATCTGAAAAACAAACAGAGAGAGCAAAAATGAAATTATATCTTCAAACCATCTGAGGATTGGTCCTTATCCACAAGCTTATTACGTTTCATTCTGCATGAGTGTTCTTGGGTAGAATTGAAATGAGAGGATTATGAAGCACAAATGAATAGCTATCATTCTAGCAAGCGCTAAACAACTTAGGCAACCTGGAATATCTTTGGAAATACATGTACTGGTGGAGCAGTATGTAGTCCTACAGGGCGGTACTTGTAATATTTAGGGACACAATTTATTTGACCAATTTGAATGTAAGAAACATATGGATGGGTTACCTTAATTGGTAATGGATGCACATGCCATTATGGCATGATAATGTTTTATGTTTAATGAATCTTAGAGTAAGTTAACTGGCTGATTAAGAAAAAACTGTATGCTGTAATTAGTCATGCCTATAAACAACTTTGTAGATTTCAAGGAAATGTACGTACAGATGGTATAGACTGATCATTCTGTAGCAACTATTGATGTCCATTACAAGAAAAGTTAGCAGCACTCGATGACGCTTCTCTTAGGACAGCAACAGATGAAGGTGGTGGCATTCCTCTCAAAAATGTTGGACGTGCCAACTGGCCAGAAACATGAGTTTGCGAGGATGTAGCAGAAAGTGAGACATTCATTGACCCTTCTGCGGTGAGTTAACCGACTGACAAGGACAAGAAGAAAATGTCACAGAATTGCAAAGCAATTATTAGAAAACATAACTAGCGTTCTCCTAAAAAGATAGGTGATCGAAATAATTAATTTTAGTGAGTTTACTAAGATCAAAGTCTTCACAGGTTGCAAAATGCTTAATTTTTTATTTCAGAAATGAGGGAAGTTAAAAAATACAATTGAGCAACGGCCTCTATAAAGCAACACCAAAACAGGAACGCAAATCTGATATTCAAGTTAGAAGAAAACTGAAACAAACTGAAGTTTTGCAACTCAAAACCAAACGTTACCATTCTCGGCTGAAATGAGTGACCACCAGATAAAGGGTTATTGGCTTGGGGTATATTATATGAAAATGAAGGTCCGGAACTATCAGAAACGCCGGGAACAGAAGGTCTCGGAAATGATGAAGAACCTGGTGAATATCATACCCTGCAGTAATAATAAAAAAGTTAGTTATCCATAAACACAAAAGGCTTGCAAGTTGCATCAATTTAATAACGATATTTGATAAATACATTGCTGATTAAAATATTTCTAGCAAGAGGAAAAAATGAAAGGTTGTAAAAGTATCAACTAACAGTGTTGGATGCTAATTGACTAGGGCTTTCAGAATTTGTATTAACATTTGGGGGCACATTGTAAGAAAATAAAGGGTTGGAGGCACCATGATTATGTGCATTAACACGGTTAACTGAGTCTGTGACATCCATTGGATCAGTGCTCACGTCTCCATCCTTTGAGGTGGGTGTGTCAGCAGCCGAATCAGGCGCAGCAGCTGGAGCCGAAGATGGAGAAGATTTTTCTTCGACTGGTGGGTCAGCACCAGACCCTTGAGATGCCATTATCTATCAGATCTGCAAAATGCAATTCGGAAAGGGAAAAACGGTAATAGAGTTCACGAAATATAACTTTTAAAGGGAACTAAAATTATTGTCTCCATTTCTTATGTGTAATATCTAACTCGTTCGCATGACCTGAACATTCTTTATATAAGATGGTGAGACCAGTATTCAGGCTGGCACTATTTAAGTCCTCTAGATTCACTATAGTATCACCCACTTAAGCCAAGTCGATCAAAATTCACAGTCTCGTCCAAACAACTCTAAAAGTAAACGACGGGTTCACTGAATGCACCAATCATTACAATTCTATTCCAACTATTATTTCATAATACTGATATACCAAATTACAATTTTTGACTATGAGTAACAAATATCCTTATGGATGTATATATGAGCTTTGTTGTCACAACAGGGTGACTCCTCAAAGGTAGAAAACCAATATGATGCGAAAACGGCATGGCAAACAAGATGTTTTGTTAAACATATCAGTTTCAATACATTTTCACTAGAACTCCCGCAGCACCTTTTCTATCATCTATTCAACTTTTCCCCATTTTTGTTATTTAAAAAAAAAATCCTCCCAACACACAACACACTAGTGAACATCATGCCTCATCACTTTAAAGCTTGCCAACAAAACAGGAATAGCAAAGAAAAAAAAAGAAATTAAAAAGCGTTAATTCATTAATTAATTATAATTATAATTAAAAAAATGATTCTTTTTACATCATCCACGTACTACTAGACATTAAAATTAATTAAAGACACCTAATCTACTGTTATTCATGCCTGCCAATCCACCTAAACTCCAAAACTTCACCCTTGGGTAGAGCCAGAGGCTTCTCCTTGGACCGGTTCTCCTTCGACCGACCGCTCAAGCTCTACATCTTTCCTATACTTGTGCATAAACTTGAGAACTTTGTTTGGAAAAAGGTTGCCCGTGAGAGTTACCATTCCATCTCCATCGATCGTGCATTTTGTTAAATCAGAACTCACTTAATTGTGTAAGGAACACAAAAATAATCAAATTAAACTACTATATATATATATATATATATATATATATATATATATATATATATATATATATATATATATATATATATATATAAAATGATCACAAAAGCATACCTTTGCGGTTTCCTTGCTTTTAGCATCAACTCGGTCGTTTTCTTTTTGGGATCTTGAAAATAAGAGTCTCGATAAGATACAAATTAAAACATGTTAGCAAACATGGTTGGTTAGATTAATTTAAGGAAGTATTAAGAATTTTTTTTTCTACAAACCCGGGTTTAGCTGCTTCTAGTGCTTCGATTTGTTTGACGACATACTTCTGCTTTTCTTTTGTGTGTATGTGTGTTGATGATGTAAAATTGTAGGTAAATCAAGTGAGTGAATAGTGGTGCTTTTATAGGTGGGTGGGGTGTGTTGTGATTGGTCGATATGAGTTCACGGATTCTCAATCTCACCCGTTGATTCACTTTTGATGGTCGATTCAATTGGTGTGTTTCTTTATGTGTTTGTTTGACACCATTCTGCTTTATGGAATTTGTGTGTGGTGTCAATCTCTACCAAAGCTTCGAAAAACAAGACAATAATAAAGGGAGATGGATGAGGTGATGAATTATTGAGGAGAGAGGGCATGGGTGGGTCATTCTCATACCAGACATTCTGCTTTTTTTCTTTTTTATGTCAATAAGACGGTGTTTGTTACATTTAAGGGTCGATATGAGTTCACACCTGATCCTCAAAACAGAATAGCAAAGAAAAAAAGAAATTATAAGAAATTAAAAGCGTTCATTCATTAATTAATTATAATTATAATTAAAAGATGATTCTTTTACATCATCCACGTACTACTAGACATTAAAATTAATTAAAGACACCAAATCCATCAAGTACTCACTTGCATCTCAACTTTCTCCACCTAAACTCGAAAACTTGACCCTTGGGTAGAGCCAGAGGCTTCTCCTTCGACCGACCGCTCAAGCTCTACATCTTTCCTATACTTGTGCATAAACTTGAGAACTTTGTTTGGAAAAAAGGTTACCCGTGAGAGTTACCATTCCATCTTCATCGATCGTGCATTTTGTTAAATCTGTAAGTCACGAATTGTGTAAGGAACACAAAAATAATCAAATTAAACTCATATATATATATATATATATATATATATATATATATATATATATATATATATATATATATATATATATATATATATATATATATATATATATATATATACATTATATATAAGATGAGGCATGCCATCGTCATAATACCACTTGGCATCCCATAATGCCAAGTCATATTTCCATGTCATCATTATATTTATGTGGCATTTTTTTTAAATGACATGTGGCATTTTAATTAATATATGTACATTTTTTTTTTAATAAATTGTAAAATTGCTTTTGTTTATTCGAAAATTCGGATTTAAAAATGAACACGTTGAGATTCAAACCTGCATCTTTAGGTTAAAATGCAAACGTTCCAACCAATGGAGCCAAGCCATTTATTGTAATTAATAATCGAAAACAAGAAAAATATACCGGACTAAAGAGATTAAGCTAAACACGGAGGGACCAATTGTGACATTATGGAGAAAAAACATCACAGGCATAACTAAACCCTTATTGAGTCTCCTATCATTATTCGCTACCCTTCCCAAAACCCTAAATCAACAACCTCTGCTGTTTCAAATATTGCTTCTGTGATTAATATGATTTTATGATTAATATTGAGCGATTCTTCATACCATTATAAAATACCAAGTGGACAGAATAAATAATTTTCGCTTGCTACAATTTTACTTTAAACTATTTGACAAGATTTTCATTGTATGACAGAGTTTAATCTTTAATGCTGAAGAAGGAGGGTATATGTTAAATTTTGTTTTATAAGTAAACAGGTTGAAATCGACCCTTATGTTCCTGCTTCTAGGAGTTCTCTTTTGAAGCAACAGATTCTCAAATTCGCAGATCTGTGAATTGTTGAAAACTGACAATAAAGGGCCTCATTCTGGTGCACCTTTGCTATCTGCGAAAATCACAAGTTATAAAAGCTATCGAAGGACTTAAAGTGACCATTTTGGCATCTATTATGAGTGCTAGATCAGCTTCGCAATAAGATATTCCTACAATTGCAACAGCTATTCATGCCATTCCTAATAATATGCGTATGAAATACTTCATAGTTTTTCTCTCATTATATTGATTACCTGCATCATCTTTTCTATGCATGTTCAGTAGGTATCTGTTGATTGTTATAGCTTAATTTGGTCCTATTTTTTCTAATGGCTTTTATACTAAACATCTAATATAATAAACTTGAGTAATACGTAAAAGATTAAAATAGAGAAATGGGTCAGACGAGTTAAAAGTCACCCATGGCATAATGAAGTGTTAACAACCACATAATTGCTATATTAAAAAAGAACATTCATAGGGTTTCATAATCATATATAATACTCCGTATGTTACTAATCTCGGCCTCCTTTTTCTACAGTTGGTATCCAAACTGTGAGGATGAAACAGTCGATGCTTCTCTACAACGCTAGATAAACAACTTCAATTCATCAGGTTAATGCTAATGTTGAATTGCTGAAATCACGCATTGCTCAATCTAAAGAGCAGGTATAGTTGCTTTTCTCAATTAGCATTTAGTCTGTGAGGTTAATTACTTATTAATCTTTCTTTAATCTAACTGAATACAAAATCATGTATAGATGAACGCTTATGTAATAGGTTATATTTGATTAACATTGATCAGTTACTTGACATGCATGTGGATGTTGTACATATTTGGTGTGGCATATCTTTAAATGATCAGAGTATAATATCAATGATGTGGATTTGGTACACAAAAAATTAATGCTAGAGGGCTTGGAAAAGCTGACCACAAACACATCTTAGAGCATGCTGCAAATACATATTACACGTTTACACCAAATGTTGTGTTGCTACTTTTAGTAGTACGTTTTACATTCAACTATACATAATCCTTGACATCTATTTCTTTTGTGGTTGTATATGCAACACCTGCGATCACATTTAAGTAGGCTTGGTTTGGTGATTTATCAGTAGTATTATATAAGGACATAAAGATAGAAATATGCCACTATGACTGTGAGGCGATGCCTAAGATCGGACTATACATTGGTCGAAGTAAAAAATTAGTACTCAAATAAAGTTTTTCCTGGTTGCTTGATTAAGATTTTGTTTTTGTTATAATTTTTATGGATGATTGTTTTGTGTTTGTAATCTTGATTGAATTTTTTGCAACTTCGGAGAGTGTGAGCGAAAGTCTAATAACCCCTGAGACCAGAACCAATAGATGAAACAGATTTACTAAGTACGCAATGAGTAGCTTCAAGGCCACTTGAAGCCCAAAGCTGTTATTGTTGTAACGACAGGAAAGGAAGGCGAAAGATGGTTTGTAATCTGGTATCATAGGTACCTACTTTGTATTTATGTATGCAACCATTTTTTCTTGAATACAATCCAACCGAGATACTACCTCATGATGACTGGACAGTAAACTTCATAAATTTGTATCTAAGGTCTCCTGCTACACATGTTCTCCTTACAAAATGTGGAAAGCCGTACATAGAAGTTGGACAAGAACAACTTAGAATGTTAAACACTTCAAAAGAGCGGTTAGTAGATGAAGTAAGTCACCTATTCCAAGGTAGTTAATAAAATTTGAATCATACTGATTGTTGATTTTCTTTGGGATTAGACCCATTTACTTTTTAAATATCAAGTTATAATACATGAACTTACGTTTGTTACTTTTGTAGGTCTTGGTATTGGTTAAATAGATTGGAACTGTTTTTTATTAGTGAGTTTGCAAAGAAAAAGTCAGAAATTAGTGTTTGGCATCATAAAAAGTGATTATCTGTTTTAGAGATAAAATCCAGTTGTGCAAATGCATAATCTGTTTTACAAACATCCCAAACACCAACTAAGGTTTGAGTGGAATTTGGTAACATAAAAGTGTCTCAGCTAATGAATAGTTTTTAGATTAGGAACCTTGTGGTTAGTTTTGTGGATCAGAAAATTAGATCCAATAAAAGGTTTAGTATAGGCAATCAACGTTTAAAAATCAAGGCTACTAACAAAATTGATATAGAGATTTGTTATAAGGTTTACTCAGCCAAGGAAGAGATGGTGAAGTGAAAGTACTGATCTTATGGTTCTATTCCGGCTGGTAATTTCATTTTTTTTTATTTTATTCTCTGTACTTAATTTATTTTTGTAATGTCTGATACAGAAAATATTTGCACTACAACCACTTTATTTCATATTTCTTGACATTCTGAGTAGATTGGATGAAATATTTGCATACTTCTTATGCAGGCTGTAACAAAGACCATCAATGATGATGATAAATATTTTTCAAGGGTGACATTATTATAGATTCTCGAACCATTCTAAACGTGTGGTTTATTGGTTGTATTTATATGAAAGGGCTTTCTGAAGATGAGCTCGAGCCATGGAATGAGTTGTACCAAAGTGACAAAAAAAGAGCAACTTTCAATTGCATAATGTGGTTGAACAGGCTTTTGGAGTGTGATTTTAACTGTGTGGAATCTGTGTTATTTCATGTCAAAGGGAATCAACAAATACGCCACTATGGTAGAATCATAGGTGAGCATTTTGTACCAAAGTGACAAAAAAAGAGCAACTTTCATTTGCATAATGTGGTTTAACAGGCTTTTGGAGTTTCGTGTCAGGTCAAATCTCATTTGCGTAAACTATTATGATGGTCTAAAATGGAACATTTTGTTATGTATGATTTTAACTGTGTGTTATCTGTGTTGATGCAGGTCAAAGGAATCAAAAATATACCACCATGGTGGAATCATAGGTGATCGTTATGTGATTTATTGTTGTATTTTTAGCCTTTTACGCATGAATTGCATACTTTTTTCAAGTTTAGAAGGTAAGCTCTTCTGTAGCTTATCTTCTAACTTAGTTGGCCTGCAAATTGAATTATGATACAATTGGTCTACTTGCTGGTCTTCATAAAGCCCAGTTAGTTGTTGGTCTCCTTGCTTTCGCACACTCACACTTGGAAAATAAACACTTAAGTCTTAACTTCACTACCGAAATTCACACTTGGAAAGGAAATAAGTTGTTGGTGTTTATAGTGCAATTAAGTGTTCATAATGAACTGATGTCGCACACTCACACTATTAACTCTTCTTTATTATTCCCGTGAAAGAGAAACAGTTGGATCTTTTGAATGAACACTTAACGCAAGTGTGTTTTGAGAAAACTGGGTGAAGAAAAACAAAAAGGAAAATATCAGATGGTTGTGAAAGGTTACAATTGTATACTCAGCTACAAGAATCAGAATAGTAGATGGTTGTGAAAGAAAAAAAAAACAAAGGTGGTTATTAAACATAAACTGATAAAAGTTTCTGACCTCGCCACCATCACTTGGTAATTTCTTATTATCCACTTTTAAGTCCTTCATCGTATCTATGGTCAACTAATAATATTACTTATGTTGTTATGTCATAATGTATTAAGTAGAATATGTTATTTGATAATACAGGGACATGACTCAAAGTTGCAAAGCCTGTTTGATAAAATAGGTGGTCCAGATAAGGAGAAAAATCAAGTGAAGGGGAGAACCTGAGAATTTAGCCACATCAACATCAGGTGCATGATAAAATGTTATTTCCGAGTGTCTTTTCTTGCACGAGTCCTGTGCCACTTTTCTTTTTAAATATTTCTTGCACGAGTCCTGTGCCACTTTTCTTTTTAAATACATGAACTTTCCACATTTTACTATTGTGACAATAAACTTTTAATTTTCCTATTAAAACCAAAAACTTTCATAATTACCCCTATTGTAACAAAATTTGCCATGTGGCTCCTTAATCTTTCCACATTTTACTATTGATTAAGGGTGCCACGTGGCAAATTTGTTACAATATGGGTAACGAGTAGAAAGTCGCGATGCGGCGGGATTGCTTTTGTAGACGTGAATTTGGAACTGATGAATGACCGGAAAATTTGTTTGTCTATTTTCGTGGCTACAAAGGACTTACTTTGTAACGACACTTAAACCTTAGGGACAACTTTTGCCAAATTGCTATAGATAGTTATTAATTCTACAGGACTTACTTTGCAACAACACTTAAACCTTAAGGACTATTTTTGCCAAATTGCTATAGATAGCAATTAATGCAAAAGGACTTACTTTGCGATGACACTTAAACCTCATGGGCTATTTTTGCCAAGTTACGAAAGTTAGCAATTAATGTTTTGACACATGGCATGTGAAGAACCTTTGTCTTGCCTAATAGTATATATAATAAACCTTAGGGACTATTTTTGCCAAATTGCTATAGATAGCAATTAATGCAAAAGTACTTACTTTGGGACGACACTTAAACCTCAGGGGCTATTTTTGCCAAGTTACGAAAGTTAGCAATTAATGTTTTGACACATGGCATGTGAAGAACCTTTGTCTTGCCTAATAGTATATATAATAATTAAGAAAGTTTTTGGTTTTAATAGGAAAATTAAAAGTTTATTGTCACAATAGTAAAATGTGAAAGTTCATGTATTTTTTGGACCATTATCCCAATCAAGTTAGGATGAACTTGAGTATGATGTTTCTATCTTATAAATAAATCAATTTAGGTTGATTTGCGCGTTAACAATTAGAGTGTCGACAATTTTAGGCATGTTTCTCTTCTAGCTATTATATGATTATTTGACTCACTTCTATTGACTGCACATGATATACAAATAAAGCTTCTCATAACGAAAAAATATTAAACTTGGTATTATGAGCTGGAAAACTATTCTTGGGAAAAGGGTGTCGGTTGTTGAAAGTTAAAAATACAGTTGTAATGGATTCCAAAATGAACTACACATAATCGAAGTATAATCATGGTTTATCTTTGAAGGATGAAGAAGTTGCTGGTGTTGAATCAAGGATTTTTGCTTGGACTTTCCTTCCTGTAGAAAATGGAGAATTTATGCTAATATTGCATTGTCAAAATGG
The DNA here is from genome assembly GCA_022545495.1 of Chrysanthemum lavandulifolium. Lineage (NCBI taxonomy): Eukaryota > Viridiplantae > Streptophyta > Magnoliopsida > Asterales > Asteraceae > Chrysanthemum > Chrysanthemum lavandulifolium. Next base: position 67,642,929 of record CM040246.1, read on the forward strand.
TCAGAACTACGATCCCCATTGGGATTACTTCCACAATTTGAAGTCATCTGAGATTAGCAAGCTGCTACAAGGATCCTTTAACATTTCTAAATGTAACTTAGAGTGAATACTAAGGTAAAAGTTGCCTTTAATTATACTTTTCGCAAAGTATATATACTTGAAATATGGAATGGAAACCATTTACCAAATGCTCATTTATTGAAGTAGACATCCACTATGAGAATAAAATGGAGCAGAAACTTTTAGGAAAATGATATATTCCTAACCTATTTGAGCATCCCTTTAATGAATTCACTGTCATTAAGTTTGTAGGTGAAACCTCCGTAATTCTTAACAAAGTGAATTCAAGATGGTGGAACAAGAGCTGTCCAGGTAAAGCTGATTGCTTTTATATAGAAATGACAATGAATTGGTGGGGCGGGTTTGGTAATGGGTCAAAATACATATAATCTATTCATTGGTGGAGACTGGGTGACTTGCTTGACCCATAATACTTTAAATCAGCAACGTGGGATCTACACTTGGTGCAGGTGGTGATCACATTTGAGCAATTTTGCAGTAATATACTTGATTTAAACACGTACATGTAATATACTTTTACACCCTCAAAGTAATATATAAGCAGTTGAGATAAGCAATAACAAAAACCGTTAGTCTTTAAAGTATATTATAGTTGATATTTTTTTAGGGATATAAGAGGCCTATGACTCAGAGGAACGCGTACACAAGAGCTTAAGGAACTACTAAATGTGTAATCCATGTAAGCCTCAACGGTTATGATCTTCAAATTTTGTAGAAACTGGACTTGGTGATCATTTGATTCATGGGGCTTATTTTCACTGACTTCTCACAGATTTATTTATGAGACGGCCACGAGACATGAAGCGAAGCTCAAAATGGTCAAGCATTTAATATTCAACAATAAATTAAATTAGATGCATTATCATGATCAAGTTTCATTAATAAAATTTAGTAATCTGTATTAAATTCTCAGTTATACTTCTTTTTCAGTTTTGAAATGCCAAACAAGGTTATCGTTACCTTTACACCAATTGGTTCACAATTGTGATGTCAATGAGGCTAAAACCACACAAGCGGTTCGCGAAATGAACTTCAAAATAAGTTTTCGAATCATTTTATTGGAGATACGTACCATGCCAACTTGGATGGATGCAAGAATAATAAGTCCAGACCAAGGAGGTAGAAACATCACATTCATCAATGGATAGACTTCATATTCACCTCATTTTAGAGACTACTCTACTATGCTATGGTGTCTGAGGTATCAAAAGTTATAGTTACCTTATCGTTTTTCAGTATTATTGACAATGGTCTTATTTAAGTTACAGTAATTAACAAAGAAAGCATGATATACAGCCTTCACTATTTTCGAATTGTCACTGAACAAACAATAATTAGGTTCATGCATTGGAATTCACTACCTTTTACAGAGACCCCTATATCAACACAAGAAACGTGAAAACGGGGATGGTTTAAACCAAGTAATGGATAAGGAGTTCACACCGATCAACAAGCACTCTGTTACCCGGTCAACTTACAGAAAAGCAGTTCACACCGATAAATATGCGAGCTCAAGCCAACCAGAAACTTCATCATACGAGGACGAGCCTTACATTGGTATACCTTATTACCTATCTACTAAGTTCATCACCTTTAAATATAAATTGCTTAACAATGATTGGCTAAAAACACATTTTACAATTGTGAGAAAGAAAAGTCAAGGTGAAAGACAAACACATTGTCATAATATAATAACAACAATCGTTGTGAAGCATTTAATTTTAGGAAAATAGGTGAAGGTGTTTGCTTTGCTAAGACTGCTCTCTTTAATGGCTACCATTATCATCATATCTTAAGAACCATGTACTCTAAAAGTACCAGTAGGCATGGAATCGCAAAAGATGCCTCAATCCTTGCTGGTTCAAAGCTAAGGCCAGTAGGCCACATGTACATATGTCACGATTTTGCTAGACTCTCCATTTATGTATGAATCAGCTAAGATGGAGGTGAAATGGGTTTATCTTTACTTATTTGCCTCAGCTATTGGTGTGCTTGAAGCCTTGGTTATATTGTTAGGCTGGTTTCTATTCTATGGAAAAAAAAGAGTTATTAGCCATGAAGTGATTCACTAGAAACACAAATCATCATTATACATGAAGTGATTCACTAGAAACACAAATTTTGATTCATTGGATGCCACAAACGGTTCATCTTTTGACATGGAACAACCTGCCACACAAGCTCAAGTCAACAAACTACCAAAGGTTATATTCGCATACTGGCTAATTAACCTAAAAGAGTTTCATGGACAACAAAAGTTTAGTATGCAAACATGAGATTAGAAGTGGGTTAGAATATCATAACATACTGAAGACGTGCAAAATAAAAGATGAACAAGCACACCTTATATCCGATAGAGGTTTTGTTTTCTCACTTTCATTTTGTGGTTACCCATGCCGGTGTTTGGTATCGCAACTTAAAATTGATTATTTGCATACTTATTTGTAGAATACCATAAAGTCGGTTATGCATTTTGGTGCTGATGGTGCCTTCACTCTTGCAACAATGCTTAGAGGTAAATATCATATGTACAACTTACGAGATTTACAAAGTATTTGTTCATCGACCGACCATTTTGTTGTATGAATTCAGGTTTGGACATGAAACAAAATTTGCAAATGGACATGTGATGAGATAAGTATCACGCTTTTAACAACAAGATGTGAGTTAAGGAGCTTCTTATATAGTATCTTGCAATTGCAAAGGGTAGAAGGCATGCGGACACGTTATTGACATTGTTGTCTTAATCCTAATACATTTCATAGGATTTTGATAATTGGAAATGTGTCGATTCAAGTGGCATCTAAAGGTCGATTGAGTATAGTTGATATTGAAGATAATCTGTAGCCAAAGATAAAGCTTCACGTAGACACAAAGGAAGGAATATGTTACCAATTTTCGTTTGAAGAGGTCATGCACGTAAGTCCCATTTGTCTCGGAGGTATCGTAGTGCCATAAGTTTTATCTCGATCATTTTATCTTTCTTTTTTCTATAATTACTCCGTGTTTTGAACTTTATTACGAACTTATATTAAATCATTTATCTTACGATTCTTATGAAAAAAATTAAAGTAACTATTAGACCCGTTTGGCTGTTCTCTTTTTAGCAATTGCTAGATTATAACTGTTTGACATTATAGACATAAGGTCAAAATACATATCGTCAAAAGACCTACTCATAACTAAATGGGCCAACCTCGATTTTTTAAGCCTTTGTTGTGGTATTTTTAAATGGTTTTAAACACCGACACAAATTCTTAAATGGTTTGATGATAAAGCAGAAGCCAGTGTGACAAGCAAAAGTATTGTTGTCAATGTGGAAGTGAAACCATTGGAGAACTATCCTGATCATAAGTTGATGATTTACAAGTCAATGCAAAGTATTTCTAGCTCAATCTTGTCTAAATATGAAAACGGAACCCAACTTAGTATAAAGTGGAATTTTTACGACTTTTATCTATCATGATTGCAGACATATTTTTTGCTTGCCTGTCTAACATACCACATGTCATTACAAGAAAATGCCATGTGAAGGAAATAGAGAAAATGGAGGCGAGTGTTGAGGCTGCAATCAGAATTCTTGCTCGGACTAAAAAGATAGTAGAAATCCTTGAAACACCCAAACACCAGTACTCGATCAGCACGACTGATGCAGTTAACTATTAAGAACCACCGGAGAAAACAAGTATACTACCTCCACGTGTTACCTCCTCCAATATTGCTGTTGTGGTGTCTTTTGTTGGGAAAATAAGTCCCAAACTGCGTAATGTATTTTCTTAACTACCAATCACTAAAAAATGGTTGAAAAGGGATTTGAATCAGCATCCATTTTCAAACCATGTAGAGATAACGACCAGGGAGAATGTTGTCAGGCAGCACACTAAAATTGCTGGCGCACAAAATTTGGCAACATCCCCTTTTTCACCTGATTGCATAACGCTTGGGTTCTCAGCTGCTTTTGAATGTCTGGTACCTTTTTAAGATATATAAAGACAAGGAGTGCCAAAGGAGCGAGTCAAAACGAGATCTGTCCAATGCAGCTAGATCAAACTGGCAAAAGGGTTGTTAGTTATATTTTGTATAATTATAACATTGATATGTAATTAAGTTAATGTTTATAATTGTATTTACTGTTTGGATTTGTGATTTGTATCGAAAACCAAAAATTTGTAACTAACAACTGATTTTGGAAATGCAATCCTTAAAAATACTATACCCTTGCTTGAATACCACTTGAAATGGTGAGATTTAGTGTGTGTGATTGTGTTTGAGTGTGAGTAGAATGACTTTCACAAGGGCTTATTTTTAGCACAAGTTTAAGGTAAGTCAAAAAGGGCTTTTTCCTTATGCATGGTCTTACTACACAAGGCGGGAAAAAGGTGTATTGGGGTTTGGGGGAGGTGGCTCAACAGTTACACTCTAGCTTTCATTCAGTTTTTGATCATTTAAAGTAATTTATAAATTCTGTAAATTTTAGTTTTTAGATTGTTTAGATGATGAACAATGACTTTGTTTTTTATTCATTTTCAGGTTAATTATGTCTTACAAATTGCAAGAGCTTTAGCTTCAATGACAGATGTCAATCAAGTTGATTTACTCGATTCGAAAGTTACGGCGAACAAATGAAATGATATCTCCATTGAATTTTGATGATATGATGCGGGAGATATAGAGAGTAGTGGTGCTTATAGAATTCATATAACATTTGGTCAAAAGACAATTCTTTTGTATTTGAATTTAAAACATATAGTTTCTTTCGGATAACTTATAACTTATATTCTCTCATATCTGATGAACATTTACATTTATTTATTTTCATTCTTAATTCATTCAATAAATATGTTGGTATGTTTAGAACTTATTTCCGTTGCCTTAGTTTTTTCAACGATATTAATAAATGGGCGGGCTATGTAACTAAGATGTCGTCTGTCCTTAACTATATTGGTATGTATATAACTTATTTTCCTTAACTTAATTTTGTTATTGCAATACCCAAATTGTCTTTTAAATTTGTGCAATGCCCCGTATGATCATTAGCCCTTCTAATAATAGATGCCGTTTAAATTTAACCATAGGCAATTCCTTATTGCGGTGTGTTTTGCAATGACTACTAATAAAAGTCAAGGCCAAATATTGTTGCAAGTTTTGTTATTTAAGCTACTTTGAGATTAGATATTTGTATATTAGAATATGTAGTTACGAATATCGACTCTGGATGTAAGGCTTTGGAATTTTTTGGATTCCATGAAGATGATGAAATAAATGCAAATCAACCATCTGTTTCACCAAATAATAATCAGGTTTGTGATACTTAAATATATCATATCCTATTAAAAACCATACCATATTTTAAAATACTTAGAAGCATTGAAATTTTTTAAATAAATGACATTATAAAATTGGTTTTTTACAGATATCCCAGACGCATAATAAACCAAAGAACAATGATTGGGAATATGTATATAACTTTAATGAGATTCAAGATCCTCAAACCATGAATTCAGATGTTAACGCTCCTAGCATTAGCAATCGATAAGGAAGATGATCTGATGAGATTGAAAAAATGATGAGGTAATCGCTAAATAGAAATCAATGGATCAATACCGAATGAGTCGCCTAATAAGTTGGGTTAGACTGCTTATGCAACTATTTAAATACAAGTAACACGTTTGAGTATTTTCGTAGTGGTTATATCATTCGATATAATAGTGTCTCGATATGGAGAAGATTTAAATGAAAGACGTGCTACTTATATTCGGATGGGTCTTTTGTCTTTGAGTATCAAAACCTTAGATAGTAATGTGATCGCTTCTATAATCGGCGGCACCATAATTCAACTCGATTGTAATTTTATGCACTCATGCCGATACTCGAAAAGTTATCCTGCTGCTAAAAGGTTCCAAAGGAAGGTAGGTACATATTTTTCCCACACTTTTAATAGCAGCCCAAACACCCCTTATTTTTCCATCAAGGTTTCTTGAGTATAAATGTTATTTTTCAGCTCAGAAGAACACATCTGTGAGGACTCAAGAAGACATATAGCAAGCTCAACAATTTAATTTTTTCATTTGGTTTCTTTATAGAATTAGGAATATAGGGTGAAAAGTGTTCTTATATAAAAGTGGAATATACAGAGAATATTTTACTGATGGTACACCAATATATTGTAAGAAAGCATTACTCCACAAAATAATAGCAGAAACGGAAAACATTTTATATGTATATTATAGCAAGAAATATTTAATAGTTAAAAGTATATAGAAGATGAATAAAAGTTAACGTTTATTTCTTTTAGTTGTTAATGTATTCAATAAATAACATGGTATATTTATATCTTATTTTCATTATCTTAAAGCTCTTTCGATTGACGATATTTCAAAGAATATACCATGCGAATCTTGAAGCAAGGGTAAATAGAACGAGCATATTGTGGGCCTCATAATTATCTCTTGGTGATCTCATTGTTTGAAAGACTCAGATTTTCAAGCAGATGCTATGATATCGTGAACTACGACTCTAATCTTCTCAAGAGGCGACTACTTAAATCGAAGACGAGGTATTCACTCCAGTTTTGAATAGACCCGGGACTTTAATTTTTGATGGACCAAGAAACTTGCTAATTAATATAGAGATAAGCTTTTGGGTCTGTGTCATTGTCATGTTTAAAGACCATGGAACCTTAAATGTAACAACTTTTAATAGCGTTGATGTTGGAACAACTTTAGAAAAAACAAAGCTCCTACTACAACTGGTGCTCTTGCCCCAGCCTGTTTATTCTTTAATCCTCACTTTTTGTCACTGTGATTAGCGGTTTCACCATCCTTTGTTGACTCGGCAATCGCCTCTTCTACCGTATCCTTAAGATCTTAAGGAACTATAGTGTTCCAATGTTTCCATAAACCAACTAAAGTACTAACATCTAAAACAAAATGTTAGAAATTATTTACCTCTTTTTAGCCGTTTATAAATTATGGTAACATCAATTATAGTCGTTTTATAGATTATGGTAACATCAATTATAGATCTTAACCGTTTCATTTAACTTTTAATTACTTTTTAGTATATATTTGTTCTACTAAATCCTAAAATAAAAACAACATGTCATACCCGTCCATCGGACGGTTTTTGACACTAGTATATATATATATATATATATATATATATATATATATATATATATATCTAATCATCGTATCCGAAACTTTATAACTTAAAGATGTACTACTTTGCTAAACCACTGTTGTAAAATATTCTCATCTATCGTACTTTATTTTCTTTCCGATTTGTTATCATTGACGAGGATTTTAATTCTTTTACTTTATCGATCATTTTAACGACACTTCTTCATGTCTTCTCTCCTCGATGTTCATCACAATTTTAACATCGAGTTGACTCAACACCAAACAACATATGAGTCGATTAGTCCAAGCATTGCATAGTTACTCCTAAATTATACATAGCCCCGATCACCTATGTCTAATTCGGAAGAATCATGCAATGAAGGGAGTAGTAGGCTTATATGTAAACAATCCGTAATCGAGCCAAATTTTCAAAGTCCTCCTTCAAACCAATTTAGCCTAATCTCATGACGGTCTTGTTTGATGAGTTGTGAGATTAAGTGAAAATTGGTTGGTAAAAGTCTTTGAGGGTTTTGCTCGAATGGGAAAGTTTGCCACATCAAACCCTAAACCCGATAGACTAACACGAATCCGAATTCAGGGATGAATTCCTTTTTGTTGGGCGAATGTGACAACTCGCAATTTCAGTCATTTCTAAACAATTTATGCCTCATTATTTCAACATTTATAGTAAACTTGGTTTACTTGTTTCAAATTGCGAACCTTTAAGGTTTAGCGGCGAATTCATGATCATAACATCACGAACATTTCATATGGACTAAGATTAGTCTACATTTCATTGACATCATTTGCATCATGATGATTCATTCATGACATGTCATTTCACATTTAACGCTGTAATTTTTATATTTAATAAACTTTATCGCGTGAGTTATTATTTTAACATTTAATCCGTTACTTTCAAAATGATCCCGACATATTTTTATACTTACATTAGTTTATAAAACTATATTTTTAGTTTTCCTAGTGTTTTGAATTTATTTCATATAAATCGTTAAAGTTAAATTAATACGACGTGTTTCTTAAAAATTTTACGATAACTATTTTATCACTCAATTTTTACAAGGAATGTATTTTTACAATTTTTATTATATCATTACATTCTATTTTGACCTATTAAAAACTTACTTGTACCAAAATTTCCATTTATCTTACAAGTTACAAAATTCCTACAAATTTACTTACATTTTCTTACCAAATAATACAAATTATACATAATACATTTTAGAAAAGAAAAAAAAATAAATGCATTGTGAAGACATCCCCTTTGGCGTCCAAATGGGGTAGCATTAAATGATTGTTGAAAATTTTCTATATATCTAGATCTATACTCAACATATAAGTCTTCACTTGGACTTTTCTCATTCATTATCTTCATATTTCTACAAGTGTTAAAAAAGATTTTCCTCTCCTTGTTCCTTGCTTCTTCAAACCGCCACACCTTCAAGAGCTCAAGGGATCCAAAATTTTATCAAGCACAAGTGTTTAACAATCTAGTGTATACTCTTTATATGGTTTTGAAATAAAAACCAAGGGTATTTAAGTTTAATCCTTGTTACTTTCACCTCATCACTTTCACTAGTAAGCATATTTCTTTCATTTTCATGTTTCCTTTTCATTTCATATGTTTCTTTTCATTTTGGAGATAGTATGCATGATATGTGATTTATACCATTTTCATGATTTTAAGAAGTTATATATATATTTATGGTCATCCTATAAATATTCCCATGGTATTCTTTGGTCTTGATGGTGATTAGGAACCCATGACACCCTAAGAAGGTGTATGGTAGGATTAGATTAGCTTTGGAGTTGATTTGAAGGGATTAGAATAGGTTTTGTCCGAGAAAACTATTTTCGATAACTATATATTTATGTTCTGTCCTTATTTCAATTTCTGGAAAACCTACTGTTGGTACGAAACTTTGGCCTTGATATTTAGAAAATATACTTTAAAACGAATCCGTGGCCTTTTGAACGGATAAAACGGACTTATAACGAAGAAGTTATGGATTTTAAAGTTTGGCGACGAAATAAATAGTTTTCAAATTTCAAAGATGCGCTTTTAGTTTGCTCGGGTCAAAACGAGCCTTAAGCTTCACAAATTATTTCGACTAGTCAAAATATATTAGTTTACTCGATACGGGCTAAGGACATATTATACGAGAAACGGATTTGAAACGACAAAGATATGCACGCTTTTATAAAGTTGCCGTAACTATTATTTTCTCAAAATCTATATTATTTTTACGATACAAGTATTTTAGTAGTCAGAACGACCATGTTTGCGTGCGCTTTTAACAAGGTTGTGAAACTTTTGGAACGAAATGTCTTCTAGTAAAATCAAGTTCATCGGCCATATTTTTCAAAACAACAAGTCGTTTGTAAAGCGGAGTTATAATAAATTAATTACGGATGTTCAAACTTGGCGAAACTCATTTTCGCACAACAATTAGCCAAAATCACTATCTTTAACCCTTATTATCTTTATGTTCGAGACCTTTGGACGAAAACTCCTGAACTGAAACTTCTAGATATCGATACAAACTTTCCAAAACAATCGAGTTCGTTCTCTAACGATCGACGACACCGCTTACTTACTAGTTTTTTTGGAGCCATTTTGTTAATTTCAAGAAATTTCCGACAACATTGTTTTGCGACGAAAAGTGATAATTTCACCATAAATCATTATAAAACCATTGTAGGATGACATTTTGACGTGAAAACTTGTAAAGTGATTTTTGATTGGTCAAGACGTCAAAAGAGTATTTTAGACGAAAAGTATTATTTTCAAACTCGCAAATGGTATAAATAATATACGAAATGCATGCATAACATTACATTGCAACTCATGACATATCATATCATTCGTAATAGGTCCCGTTGACGATCACAATATACCTCAAAGTGTACTCACTTTTGCTATTATTCCGCTTTACCAAGTGAGTTCATAGCCCTACTTTTACTCTTTTAACTGCTTTTACAAACACTGGGGAGATACATGCTACATTTTAATCGAACACATATGCTTTGAACTCGTATGTTATATCCGAATGTTTTATTGTCACTAAGTATTTGCCATGTTCAAGTCCCTACATCATGCACCATTAGTCACTTGCGAGTGAGCGAATATTGTGAATAGGCCTATTGAATTAACACTCCCGCCTTATCGACCCGCTAGGGAAATCGAGCGCACTATATTTGAATCTTTAAGGTAAATTGGCAAATTACCTATTAGGGCGGCGATGAAACGATGATTACCAATTTTTATTGGTGCGATGTTTACGCTTTGGTGTCATGAACTTAGTGAAATAAATACGATTTTGTTTTAACGATGAGTGTGAAACCATTTAACTCACACTACGATTATTGTGTTCAAACGAATTACTTAAACCTATGGATTTCACTCAACCTTTGTGTTGACCTTTTAGCATGTTTATTCTCGTGTATCTAAGGCATTATCATCATGGCATGGTTATGAACCACCTTTTGAGTCGCTGCGCCGACTTACATCATTGTACATTATGGCACTTTCTTTTAAAACCATCGTTTGGACTTGTAATATATTTATATTTCCGCAAACTTTGTAAACTTTTGGGACCTATGTTGTAACTCCGATTATTTTATTAAATCAAACGATGTATTTTCCAAACGACACTTTAGGTCGCTCAATATAACTTGTGATTGTGATGCTATGACAACAATCCCTGTGAATTCCATTCACGCAAAATGTAATTTGGGGTGTGACAAATTAATTCATGGTTCATTTATATTTCAAGTTTGCAATTTTATTGCTTCAAATGTTAGATTCAAAGTCTTGAATTCAAGCTTCCAACAACTTTAATTTTAAGTGTAAACAAGTTTATTTGAGCTTAACATAGCTTATTGTAAGCTTGAAACTCGCTTTTAGCACATTTGGATGTTGGTCAACAAAAGTCAACCGTGAAGGAATTTTGGTTCAATTAAGTTTGAAATGGATGCGGGTGTTGCATAGATGAAATGAGTTGGATTTGGATTAGTATAAGTGTAGTAATGGTTTTGGTATGAAATTGCACAAATAAGCTTGGGTATTTGTAAGTTCATTTCTCATTTTCATTTCTTAGTCAAAGTTGCAGCTTGTACTTGTGTTTGAAATTGTGGTCACTAAATGGTTTAAACATACCTAATTAATGATAATAAGGATGTTAGATTTAGTTTAATCGGTGAAATAAGTTAAACCGAATTTGGCTTAGTTAAAAGTCCATAACAATTTTCAAAAGGGTGTTTGATTTGTTGATTAAGTGATCCTCAAGAGTATAATTGTTGTTGTTCTTGGTTGTTCTGTGTTACATGAGCACTTAACATCTTAGATAAGTCATAAAAATAGGTCTCGTGAGTTAAAAAGTCAAAATAGTTTGTAATTTAATCTAGTCATTTAACTCGTTAGGAATTTGATTTGCTTAAATCATCATAGTAGCTTAAAAGTTGTTAGTATAGCTTAATCTAGTCTTAATACACCTTATTACAACATAATCAACAACTAGAAGTGATTAAAAATCATAAAAGTCAAACCGCTTCATTGTCTTAAAAGTCAAAGCTCCCTGCACCACCACCATCTAGTTTCATAAGCTCTCAATGAGCTTATTAATTAGCCTAAACCTGTAATTTGATTTTTGGAAAGCCAACCTAGCTAACTAAAGGATACAAAAGCTTATTTTCCAACTCGCTTATTTGCTTAGCCCGCAATTGCTTTTTAATCCTCGCCCATTTTCACTAAATCTACCAGCTTATTCGTAGTTCACAAGATTTTCAAAGCTTCTTACCACTCATTATTATAAGCCAATCTTTGTGAAATAGTTATTTGAAAGCTCATTGGTTGTCTAGTTAGTTCAATTGCTTACTTTCATTTCGAGCTTATTCAAGTGCTTAAAAATTAGCTATAAGGTGCCCGTAAACCAATAGAGTGTATCAGCAAATAGTGTAGTTTGAGCTTATTTGAATCTTTTCGATTGCTTATTCCTTGGTCATTTTGCTTATTCATTGTTAAAATTAGCTTATTTAAAGATCCTTAGTTATTTCCAGTCTTCTTTTGCTTGTTCAATAGCTTAATAGCCATTTTAGCTTAACTTGTGCTTATTTCCATAAAAAAGGCCAACTGTTGAAAAACTTGTGCTTATTCAGTGCTTATTAGTAGTTTTTGTAAAAAGTCACAGTTGTGAAAAGTGCTTATTTCATTGGTCTTAATAAGTTTGCAAAAAGAAAATTCGAAAAAAAATGTTTACCAAAAGGTGGGAGGCGTGCTCGAACTCGAGACCTCCCACCTTGTGAGAGTGATAGAAGTGTACCGAACCATTGCGCCTTGGGACTTTTTCTCTTATTTCCTTACACAACTAATCTCTTATATAATTTTCCATTTAAGCTTATACGCTTAGTTTAGCTTATTTCGAGCTTATTCAGTTGAGCTTTTTCCATTTTTTTAATTTTCATAAATTGGTATTGTTATAAAGTATTTTTACAAAAGTTTGATTTTTCTCATTTGTTTTAGTATTTTTAAACATTTAATTAGTGTTTTTAGTAATTAATTCATAATAAAAATATAAAAGTCAAAAAATATAAATCTTTTTCTAAAATTTTCTTTTGTCATTTAGTACGTAATAAAATTAGTTTTACATTCGTAGGCCTTTTATTTCATAAATTTTACGCTTTTGCTTGCGCCCAAAGATAAATTTTAAACGTAACGCTGCTTTCATTTTAAACCACGCTTCTAGATAATTTAGGATTACGTTTTAGTTAATATAGTTTATTTAAGTCATTTTATTTTATAAAATCATAAAAACATCATTGTAAAAATAAAGATACCGTTTATTTAATATATTTTATCTTTTATTTCCTTTAATTTGCATTTAAGTCGCTGTAATTTGTTAATCTTTTCTTTAGGTATAAATAACTCAAAAACCTTATGATCACTATCCTTAGTGGTTATTCGACATCTGATTGTGTTTAAACACCGGTCATCCTCCGTGGGACTTAACGACCCGGAATCCACCGTATTCTCCTCGATCTAAATTGCAATTGGTGTGTGAGTGTTTTAAGTTCCTTACGGTGGTCATTCACAAGTGATCACCGCGAGAAAACTTGACGGTTTTGCATCGATCACCTTTCCACGAGAAAAATCTTGGCCGACCTTCGCCTAGTGATTCACGCCATGATTGTATCATGTAGATTGTGTCGACCTTGTCTTTGGTGTTTCCTTCTTGTGTCCACTTTTTGTCTATCCTTTCCTCTTTGATGTTTTTGACCAAGTGGTCCAATCTACCTTCTTTAACCATCTTGTCGATGAGTTGGCGAGTTGGACGATTCGCTGGTGGTATGGCCCTTCCGCATGGTAATCACAAGATCCATTCCCGTCGCCGATCTTACGGAGTGCGCGATCATGGTTGGTCGTGGAAAATTCGCACCTTCGCTGCGAGTATTTCCTTAGGGTTTTGGTAAGCGGGGTGTATCTCATTATCCCTCCCGCCCCACAGTTGCGATAGCTCCTATTACAGTTACTACCCCGGTCATTGGATTGTCTCCTGTGTTGTTCCTCGTGACCGGTAGTTCGAGTAGCTCCTTTTGCTATCCGCCGCAGCTTCTCCTCGACAAAGGACCGGAGCGTTTCATGAGTTCATCAAAGGTTCCGTGAATCTTGTCGCTCAACCTCTTGATGAGTTCGGATTGTTAATCCCATTCATGAAACCGAGATCTTCAATACTGGGCATG
>CM040246.1:67656989-67700842 GCA_022545495.1 Chrysanthemum lavandulifolium
AAACTTGGTTTTCTCCGTAAAAACCATACACGAGTTGTAATGGGGCATTGGCGTGTTGCTAGACGCTAATTCAATGTCATTTCATCGCTTTGTAAACATATCCAGTGGGAGCTGTTGAAATGTATATATTTACAAACATGTGAATGTCCGGATTCGAACTTCGTGACCACCGGATTGCACACATTAGCTAATGAGAATTAAAGTTAATAATTAATGTTTATGTTTACGATTAATTACTATACATTAAGTACGGTTAATCTATCTCGTTATCGTATTTAACGGAAAAACTAATAACTAACGTTAAATGAAAAAGAGAAGGACTAGAAATGGAAAACTTGAAAAATTTATGGGTTTGGTTTGGGCTTGTGGTATGGCGGCCATAGGGCTTTATCCAAGCCTAATCCTCAACTTGTTTTCAAGAATTCCATTCACTATATAAAGAAGGCTAGGTTCTAGGGTTTCATTCACACCTGTGCATTGATTAACCCTAGATCTCTCTCTTCTCTTCTTTGTGCATATTTGGCGAACAATTTACTTGTTAGGGAGTTCGGTTTGTTTTGCATATACGAGGGCTTGTGTTAGATCTAGCAATCGCTTGATTCGTTGGTTAATTCGTGTACAAGAAACGTGGTTGTAAGACATTATTCTTACACCATTAAGTACTTCTTTGGTTTGCTTTGCTCGAGGGTGGTTTGCTTTGCTCGAGGGATTTGATATTCGCAAGAGGTACGCTACGCATATTCTTCGCTAATTAATTTATTTGTTATGATCTTATGTCTACACTGTACTCTTGATGTCTTTATGTTTTATTTTATTTTATATATTATAAACTCAACACTTATCTCCAAGGATATACATGCAATATCCTGACTACATATCCATCCAAAGTACTGAGAATGCAAACAATGGACCAAATTTCGCAGACACAAAAAGCCAATGAACGGTTGTTGTCGTAAAGGGAAGCCATCTGCTCATATTGGTATCTAATCTTTGGTTTTTCTTTTCACTATGTTCCACTCAAAACGCCAATTTTAGCCAATTTATTTAATAGTTTTCAATAAATCGGGATTTTCTAATCACTTAAATATCTAATCGTATACCGACTATTATATACGTAACTAAATATCAAAATGGCCTTTTTGAGCAGTTGTTTCATACCACGTTGTCTTATTGTGCACTTAACAGGATTCAATGCAACAATAACCCAACCGTTGAATGCCCCGATGTGAAGGATAGATCGCTTAAAGAAATGGAGCCACACCTCCACCCCGAAAGTTAAAAGAGCCTCTAAAGAAACTTTGTGATGATCCAAGGACAACGGTTGTAGTCGTAAGTCAAGCCATCATCCGTCTCGATGAGGTAGAAACGTTTTATATAAATTGCATTTAACGCCTCCTTTCTAACAAGTCACATTTGGTCGACTCAATGTTTCGCTAGAACTTTGAAGACTTCAATATATGGCTCATAATTGAGCATGTGTGTTTTTTAGAACAGTAACCGTAAATGGATACAAAACTTGAACCGACAATATAAATTTAGATTGGATCGAAGCGTGAAGGTGTGTGTCCATTTTGACTTTATTTTACCACTATTTTGGTAATTTTGCAAACATGTTTTGTTAGGGTTTGTGACCTCAAGTTCTTACATTATTAACCTTTCGTTGATCTATTATAAAAGATATCGAGTTTGGAAGGCTTCAAGCAAGGAACATGTCATGAGCAAGATTGTGGACTGGACCAATATCGATGCTCAAGAGAGGTTGTTCAAGGTGGGAGATCAGCTTAAGGTTCGAGCCACCTGAGTCACCAAGGTTTGAACTTTTTCATCACCCTTTTCGTGTGGTCAGTATAATCTCATGAACCCACATTGATCTTTAACTCTTATTTCGATATTTGTTTGGGGGTGTGTGCGTGTTGGCCTTTTAGGCCGATTATACATGAAAAGATATGAAGTCTCCAAACGATGCGCAAACACGAATATGAATTCGGATAAGTTTCGTTGACCTTTGGGTATGCTTACCTCGACTTGAGGCAAGATATTACTTGGATCATTATGGAAGAGAAGACGACGTATGGATTGCAAAAACCCTTTATAGGTATGGTTATATACAAAAGGTTTTAACATTATCTGTTTTAGTTTAAATTTGACGATAAAAAGTCATTTCTTAATGGATATGCAGAATGGGAAACATTAGCAATAGCAAATATCTAGAGATGGCCAAACTGGACTACAATCATTGCCAAGCAATTCATCAGTTGGAATGGAGCCAAATCCAAAAGTAAGTATTAATCCCCCAAACCGGGGAAGCTTAAGCGGAAATGAAAGGGTCCCCGCTCCCTCTTTTTCAACATATGCGGCGGCGGCTTTTATTGACATTTTGAACTATCGTATTTTATTTGAGTTACATGGAGGTATATAATGTACCACGTCAGATTCAGACGGCAAAGTGAAGTTATTTTTAATTTTAATAGATGGTATGCACATCTAAGGTTGAAGAGAGGTTTCACACGAGACTTCTCAGGGTCATATTATCTCGCCACCATGAGCATATTTGAGCCAGATTGGATGGCGGATTTGGATCTATGTCACTCGGTAATGTGTTGAACCGATCTTCATCCGATCTTTAAACATTCTTTGAAACCATTTGACATAGAGGTGAATAGGAAGGATGGGCATGGCTTGATGTCGCATTGTTAAAAGCTCAATGGTAGTTGCCCCTTTAGTTTATAGAGTATCTTTAGTATACTAGGTATGTACTTCAGCCTTTATTTAGGCCTTTAGAGAACCTTCTCGCCACTTATTTCTCTCCTTGAAACAAAATTTCTTAATCGTTCTTCTCTCTCTGTCTCCTTTCAGAAGGTGACGTTCCATATGGCCTTTTGCGCCCCCTATAAAAGCTTATCACAAGCTCCAAATTAGCATGCAATTATCGCATCTGGAATTCAAATGAATGCATTTGAATGGGTTTTTGAAAGAAATAATTTCAGGATCTGGACACTGGGAGGGTCCAAAACATCGAAAGTTGGACATTAGGTTGTTGAGGCCAATTTTGATAGCTTTATATAACTAGCAGATATACGTCAAAGCCGGGTCAATTTGTGCAGATCATATACCACGTAAATTAATATTAACCGCAAGGACCTAAATAGTCTATATTTACTGCATAACGGGTAACTATTGGTACCCGAAATATCTGTGCCCAGAAACAATCATGTTTTTTTAATAAAGATTTTGTAGGTTGTCTGCATATATAAGACTTTGTTAGACTTTTAACACAATTGGCCCATTTCCGTTGGCTATAATATTTTTTAAGTTGAACTACTCTACAACAGCAAGAAAAAGACGTAAGCGCCAGTTTAAAGAACTTGGGGCTAAGCTTTATTTGCTATTTTGGTTTCTTTCGTACAGAATCTTCTCTGAGATGGGGTTTTCATTAGACTACAAAGTGGGCACCATGACCCAGAATCCTCGGGATCCTCTAATTTCTGATAAGGTATATAACCTTTAATATTTGTCACCACTTCCACTTCATGCAGAATCTCATATCTTGAACTTGCATATTGCAAGAGATGCTGAGTTCTTTTCGTTCAAATCAAACGATCTCAGAAAATGGCGTTTGGGCACAGTCTAGATGATGTTGGCAAATTTCTCCTGCTTACTTGGCTCATGGACTTCTACAAAGATGACCCCTTTGAGGTAAGTAGCATGAGTTATTGAGATATATAATGTAGTCACATAGACATATTTGACAAATGTTATTGACACACATTATTATATTGCATTGCTCATAGGTTCTTGACCAAAAAGGGGTTGGTCAATTGATCAAGACAACCACAGAAAAGTGCCGCGCAATGAATCCCATCTTAAAGGTTAGTACCAGGATTCCAATGATATCAGCTTTCATTGTATTGTCAGTTTAAGGGTCTCAAAATCAAAGTGACATAGGTAAATTTCTTTTATTACACGGAGCCAATGGCAACAGACTGGGAACAAACAAAGCTAAGTGGCGGTCAGCCGAGATATCACGTAAGCTTTCATCTACTCCAACATGTAATATCATATTCGATCACATATATATATTAGTAACTTATAATGTGTCCCATTCCCAACCTTCATACGATTTGTTTTAATATTTTTCCTTTCTTAGGCTTCGCTTTCGCCGCATATGCAAAACAATTTTATTCGACCTACTAGATGCTGGAAGAAAATATGATGAAGGTGAGTTTTCTGTTTATTAACTACTTAATGACTAAACTTATTTGAAAAGATAGAGGTGGCAATTGCTACACATTTACTTATGCATGAGTTTGCTTTTACTTATGAAGATATTGCGCCCCACATGTTTTGACAGCTGCCATTGAGCTCATTTATTACCTTTAATTTTATAGTTATGGATCGGTGCTTGTGACAGTAGAAATGGTTTGAAGTTGTGGCGGAGTTTTGTTCACCCGATGGAACCGACAATTTCAACTGTGCTCTACAATGAGAGATGTATGAAATAAAAGAGGAGGAACTCGAAGAAGATCAAAAGTCATCATCCGCTTAGCCTTTTTAGTGAACTTACATACTTGAGGAGGTAATTTGTTCTTGCATATTCTTACAATTGCGCTCCTACATATGCGACTTATCATGAACATGTTGATAAACATATTGATCCTTGTCATTTTTAGCCTATACGATCACCTTTGGCAACAACTGTTCTTATGAACGGTATCATCCCACCAGATTCATCAATATTTAAAAGTGCACTACATCCTGTGAGCCTTTCATTTAGAACATCCGACGTTTGATGTTTGAAGATCATTATCAAGAAAAGGGACGATCTTCGACAAGATCATTTGGTAGAGGATTTGATCTCTTTATAGTTTATTAGGTTCATACTGAAACTTATAAAATTAGCGAGTTAACCCTTTCTGAGTGAGGTTTAAAATAAATGTGCAATGAGATATAAATTTTATACATAACAATCCCATAATTCACAAAATAACTGAGAAGTCTTTAAAAGATGCTGTTGAAGCTGTTCACGGAAATCAGAAAGTAACTGATAAAAGTATATTCCGTAGCTTCTTTGCATTTCAGTAAAATATAGCTTCTCTGCATGGAGAAGATGGGTGGTTCAGGCTGGTTACATCGATGTAATAGTGAACACGAAGTTTTGAAATTATGTTTGAAAGATGTCGCTTGACTTTATTAGTAAAGGTGCATCAAGTTCCAACCCTTTAAAGAAAAAGTAAGCCAAATACCGAGATTAATCATCTACGTAATTTTTTTATTATCCATTGATCCAACATTTTCAAAAGCATTCTTGGAAAATGGGTCGGCCACAAACCATAATGCGTAATGAAAGATAATTACAATGGTTTACTTGCCTCTGCATCTCGCTATGGAACTCAGAAGCAGTGTCATAGGTGAACAATGGTGGTAAAATAACAATATGTGATAGCATACACAACTGTGAAGACCGCCGAAATGATTGTTCTTTTGGAATAGTGACACCGGTCCTGTCTCCACTTGCATCTCGATCATATCATCGTAAAAGCAATTTAGTGCTACTAAATGTGCACCATTCACATCAACGCTATAACCTTTAATATATATAGCATAATGTGCATTGAATTACTTTTTTTTAAATTAACTATAAGCGATTTAAGAAGGTAGAAATGCTCATTGTTCGTGATCTAAGTGTAAGTCAACATAGAGCTTAAACAAACACCTGCGGTATAACAATTATTGGCGATCCTGAAACCGTCCCAAACTGCTTTTAACCTTGATTAAATTTCGCTTTTAACCGTTTCAAAAAATAACAATAATAAAATTCTCTAAACAAGTTCCTGCTGACAATTGACCCACATCTGACCGCCCCTATGATTTCCTTTACATGACACCATGACTTGACAATTCAAGATGAAACATAAACATCGCAAAAATGAAATCAATGCAGTAATTAGAATTAGTCGCACTATAATTGTCTCCTATACATAAAAATACTAGCATAACAATGAGAACCTCCATCTTCTACATACTACACATTAATGCAAAAGCGTACTATTAGAGTAATGAACATACCAAGCCTTCAAGAGAAGCGCTATTGGTTTCCCCTGAAAATCAATAATATCCGTAACCTTCAGAATTCCTTGGCACGTTATAGGTGAACAATGGTGGTAAAATAACAATATGTGATACCATACACACCTGTTGCGAATAAAATGTAATTAATGAACAAATAGGTTTTCGTGAAATCCTGATATGTGATTATGACACTTAAATTTGGCTGGCAGTTGACAAGTTATCATAATTTGAAATAGTGCGTAATGAAAGCAAAATGTTGTGGTTCATCTATTCTGTCGCTTTCTTAGGTCTCAAGTTGCAATTGATGATTAACATTATCTAATTTCAATGAATTTGAACTTTTTTAAGCATCTATTAGTAATGCTACCGAAATATAATAATAAACATGGTATTATTTGATTGATACGATTGTTATTTTTTTACCTCAAATAACAACGTGATGTTTGATGGTTGATTTTTTTGTAACTTATGCTAAAATGTATTATGAATATATGTGATCAAATTGATCCCACGTATCATTGGTTGGAAACGCTAATGGTTTTTGACATACGCGTTTCCTGTGTGCCATTCCTCAGGAGGTGGTGGCTGTGTTCCGTATGGGTAATACTTTTGATCTCAAAGATCGTGTAAGAGTATCCCACCAAATGATGATGACCTTTTTGTATTTCCATCTCTTAAGGTTTCCTAATCGTTGTTGAGAGCCTTACAATGCCACCCTCTGCTCACCAACTTGTGGAAAATGCCGATGAGTGTATGGTTCTTGATAATGAAGCATTGTATGACATTTGCTTTAGAACTCTCAAGTTGACTACCCTAACTGTAAGTATATTCTTAAATCGATTTTGTTATCTCATTTCTTCATATTGAAGATATATCATCGCATAAATTGACTAACATTACAATTTTTGTTTCAACTGGTTTGAACCATCTTACTTCCAACAATGTCTCGGAGTTACCGTCATTCGAGGTTTCTCGTCGCTCAACTCGATATTCGAAAACTTGATGTGAATCTAATCCCATTCCGCCGCTCCATTTCTTCATGGCTGGTTTTGCTCCACTTACCTCACGTGGATCCCAGTGAAGGCTATGCTTTAACTGCTTCGCAGCTCACCCAACAAATGCGGACGCCATGAATATGATATGTGTCACCGACCACGCCACTCAAGCGTTACTGATTGCATCACCATCTACCGTGGAAAAATGAGCACCAAGGAAGTTGATGAGCATATGCTTAATGTTCAAAACAAGAACTCTTCTTACTTTGTAGAGTGGATCCCAAACAATGTGAAGTCCACCGTCTGTGATATCCCACCAATCGGTCCAAAGATGGCATCTACTTTTATTGTTAACTCGACTTCCATTCAAGAAATGTTCAGTGCGTGAGTGGCGCTTCTATCGCTATGTCATTCGAGAGAAGGCTTTCTGCATTGGTACACTGGTGAAGGTATGGATGAGATGAAGTTCATTGAGGCCGAGAGCAACATGAACAATCTTGTGTCCGAGTATCATCATACCAGGATGCAACTGCTGATGAGGAAGGACATTTTTAAAAAATATTCCATTGTTGCATTATAAGTGAATTATTGCCATTTTTTATAATTCACTTATAAAAATCTTTTCTAAATATTCCATCGATTTCACCTTCAGATCCTGGTGCTTTGCTTGCTGGTTTGCTTTAAAAAACATTAACATAATTTCATTGAATATATTCCCATGGCCACCAAAATAATTATAAAATCATGCGAACGAGATCAAGGTTGAGTAAACGATATATTATTTTAGTTGTCGATCTGTCTGGGTGATAGGTTGGGGGCTTTTGGGATTATTATTCTTTTTCCTTGGTAGACGAGGTTTAGTTTTTAAATTCTTTGAAATATTTATAGAAATAAATTTTATGCGATTTAGTATGGATAGGAGGAAGTGAAAGAATTGATGTATGTAAGAGTATTATATATGTTTGACAATGCATATATATGTAATTTTCTATAACAATTTGTTAAATAAATTTATTGTTTACCCTCATGTAAAGTTATCTATATACGGCTATACTAAACCTCGGTCTTAACAAAGGCAACTGCTTTGATATGTTACTTGGTAGATAGAGATACAAAGTTCACTAGATGATAAGAATCCAATGTTTGTTATTGGTGATTAAGCTTGTATGATTATGAGATTTTAAGTATATGAGTGATGTGTTACTGTTTACAATAATTCTTAAGTGACATCTTTGTGTTTTGTTTTCACGGCAAACTTATAGGGGAATTTAGACCGATCGGCATGGGCGTGAGAATCAACTAGGTGACCCAAAGGTCACGCACAAAGCCCATTCCAGCATCACGAACCTGTAACAAATCGGTAGTTAGCTTTAAGTAGTATTATTATATGTTTATAACGTATCTTATTTTGATTATATTTTGTCTTAGGTACACACTCATATCAGTTTGGACCATTTTTTGCATATCTAGCATAACTATCTGTAAACTTTTTGGACAAATTTCTTGCAGTCTATGAATTAGCAGTAAGTTATTCCTTATGATTTTTTATTAATATTGTTTATATAGAGGGATATCGGTTCAAATACATGAACTTTCCATGTATTAGTATGAATAAACTTTTAATTTTCCTATTAAAACTAAACTTTCATCATTATTATTACAAATTTACCACGTGGCACCCTTAATCAATAGTAAAATGTCGAAGATTAAGGGTGCCACGTGGCAAATTTTGTTACAATAGGTAATTAAGAAAGTTTTTGGTTTTAATAAGAAAATTAAAAGTTTATTGTCACAATAGTAAAATGTGGAAAGTTCATGTATTTTTTTGACCATTAACCCTATATAGAAGAACAAACCATGGATGCTGCAATTGCTTGCTGTCACATCTTTGTCAATTGGTGGTAAAATAGGTGAGACTCAAATGCCATTCATTTTGGAAATGCAGGTTGTTTTTTCACTTTTTCATTCTTTTACTAATGAATGTTGACTTTTCTAATATGGGCCAAGACTAAAAAATATATTGAACAATGATAACAGCAATTTGAAATATGACCATTTTTATTTCATGAACTCATACATGCAATCATTTCAGCAAAACTAATGGCCAAATCGCAACATTGATATTTATCAAACAAACAAGATAGAGAATGGTTGGTCAATAAAACGTGGAAATAATCACATTTCCTACTTCTCCCACATTCTTTTTCGTCTTCTATATCAGTTATTCCTAAAGAATTAGACATTAATTTTGTATAGTGATGTATGCTTTTTGCTGATTAGTATACCCCACTGTAGGCCCAGCATCTAAAATCCTAAACCCGATCCACCTAAACCACCGATCCACCAAAACCAACTCCAATGCCACCACCTATTGTCATTCCACAACCCCAACGAAGAGAAGATGCTCGATCAAGTTCTCACAAATTCTCCTTGATCGTTATGTTGATTAATCAGGACAAAATGAAACCCGTAAGTGCTTTTTTTGGAAAGGAACAACAACCCCTTTCTATGAAAACGCCGTGGTTACTCATTTACTCCTTTGTATTTAGGAAGAATGTGTATGCTAGAAAATGTTGTAGATATGAAGAAAGTTCTCACTTTTTATGTTCACCGGGCTTAGTCCATACTGAATAAGTTTTATGCTAATAATTGACAGCTTAAAGTGTCGAAATTATTTGTTCTAACTACCGATATACTGGACATGCTAGGTGACATGGGCCGAGATTTTCGGATGGATGAATAGACTAAGGCTGAGTATGTTTTAGATCTTTTTCTACCTTCAGGTATGGAAAATGGTAGATTTATTCAAGAGGTGGTGGAGGCACTGAAACTGAAATTTGATTTCGATTTTGGATTTGTACTCAATGGCACATTACTTAGGGATTGGTCACGTAAACATTGAACCTAAAACTATTTACATATCCTCAAACAGATGGCTAACAATATCACTTTTCATGCTCGTTTTTTCAAATTCGTGTCAAGCGGATGATGATGTTTCGCATCAAGGGTCCTCCACCGCAATGTTAGCAATGGCGAGCGATTCGAGCTGCATGGCGACTTCGCACATAATCAAGCTTTTACATGTATTAAAACTTAGATGTTAACATAGTTATTGTATTGGTTATGGGGTTATCTGGGATTACTTATTGTTACACTCTTACTAACAATCCCTATAAGCAACTTCAATAAGCAATCTCAAAACATCACATTATAAATCTACATAAACTCTAAGCAATCCCAAATGGTCCATTTATAAGAATTTAATTAAGCAATCTTAAACAACCCGGATAAGGACCAGTCTCTATAGTGATTTTTCAGACTTATAAATTGACCCGGTCAATATACGGTCTTCACATGGTGAGTTCCCCTCATAGAGACGGGTTCAAAAACTGGCTTAGTTCCCCTCACAGTAAAATCAAACAAAACATACTTAACTTACAACCTGAAATCGTGTTTAAGTATATTTTCTAGATAATAATCCATATGCTAATAAAAAAAAGACATGGATAACCAACAAAATACTCATCTTATTTATAATGAATATCAAAAATCAAGACCAGGCACATCTAAAAGCAACCACAGATACTGAGTTTAGAAAGAAACCAACTATTCAATGTAATGATGAACATCCCGATTGTCCAGTTGGTCGAAATCGAATATATGCTTATAAGTGTGGTCGAAATCGAATATATGTTTGGATTTTCTTTTATTTTTCTTTTTGTGTTACTGTAACACATTTTGAGAAAGTTTTACATCTATTCACAACAAGTATTTATAACAATTTCAACAAACTATCATTTTTGGTCATTTATTTATTAGTCTTGAATAATCTTGATGCATCTATAAGAAACACAAATGTAAGAATCTTTTTTTCTAAAAAATTAAGTCCATATATTGTTATTTCAGAAGCCGTTTTGTTGTTTTAAAATTTGTAAACGAGACTTCGAAAGTAGACATGTTAATAGGACTATTTATAATATCATGCACATATTTGCATCTAAAGTCACTACGATCCGCCAAACAACACATAACCAAAGTGTATACGTATAAATAATACATAAATTAATAGTCACATATGATTAGTTTTATGGAAAATGAAGCGTATATATAATAAGTGATACCACGACGCGGTTTAAACACATGAAGAACCAACACAAAATAATAATAACCCATCGAATATTCCTCCTTGACATTAACGAAACGCAGCTCTTTATATCAATATATTCATTACCCACCAAGCCAGACGCTGGGCTTCGCCCCGCCTCAAAAAAATTCATGGGTCGGCAAATGAAGGAAAAGATTTATATCTTATTTTAATTCAAGTCGAACTCATGAATCAAAGTAGAGTATTAACAACTAACCTAATACTGAAAAAGGATGAGGGAGTGATAATTGCAAACACAAACGATCATAACACACAATCGATATTGATTGATAAACAAAAAACATAATTATAACCAAAATTAAAAACCATAACTAATTAATAACATATTTGTTTTTTAATACATTTTCATTATCTACAACTGTATACACTTACATATTCATAATGTTATAAATATTATATATGTTGTGTTATTAACCATCCACGCAAACCATACAATTATTTATAATTCGTAACCAAAAAAAGCAACAATTAAAAACCAAAAAAACAATTGTTTTATAATATTGTTTGACAATTCTAAAAAATGTATTTTAGTTAACAAAAAAAAACAAACAAATAATTATAAGTTATGCCCGCCCATTGGGCGGGCTTCAAAATAATGATATAAACATCTTAGGTTTTGTAAATTATTTAAAAAATTGTAATTGAAAGTTATTTTTGGTGCTTACACACGTGTTTAATGATGTACCTTCACAGTTGGTTACTAATATTCCTAAAAAACAAATGCATATAATTCATACTTGGCTTGATGTGCCTTCACAATTGATTACTACAATTTCTATAGAACAAATGCATAATCGGACATCGCGTGATACATTTGTGAAGTACATTGTTATCTAAATGAATTTTGACATACTAAAGCTAAATATCTTGAACCGATTAACATTGTCACGAGGTAATTATTTCTTGACTATTTTAGTGGTTGTTCGGGTATTTTATAGAACTTTATAGGGAAATTGCTTATTATAAGGTACTTGAAGGGTTGTTTTGGAGTACTTATCTATACAACTTATGGGGTAGTTTGAAATTAATGTTAGAATGACTACTTTTAAGGGTTGTTTTGATTCTCATTTAACTCATGGGCGGCTCGGGATTTCTTAATAGAATGACCACTTTTAGAAGGTCAAACACCCTTGAAAATCATACTCTATATAGGAATAGGTTGATTTTGGAGGTCTTATATTTAAAACGAGTTAACACTACACAAAAATAAAATAATGTTAAAAGCAATTTATCCATTTTTTCTAAGATTGACAAAGAGTTTTTGGTTCAACCCAACCATACTAGAAATTGATTTGTTTTGACCCGCTTTCCTATTACGATGATATGGCCACCCCAAATAAAATTTATGAATTTCTATAGGGCACGTTAATGGGCCTTAGAGGCGGAAAGTGGTGCAGTGGGTACTCACAACCTTCATTGTGAATCTACTTTTAATGGTGTTCGATTAATAATGGATATCCTAAGGACATCGTGGAGATTAGGTTGATATTGAAAGATATGTTCTCACCGTGATCGACACAAATATGCTCAAGGAAAACATTAACGCTTTTGAAATAGACAAGCGTCGCTTTATAATCATCTTGAAATTTATATTGCCTCAATGTTAAAATTGTAGGCTAATTTATATACTTTATCTACCGTGAAACAAATCAAAGCGTGTGAATTCAATTACCTCTAATGTGTTATGCAACATGTATCTTTTAGTTGACTCGATTTAAAAGGTGTGGATCACCACTATTGTGGATAAATGATGTATACTTCTAACCATTTTTTACCAATTCTTCTTCGCTATAGAAAAATATGCCAACAATATTTATAAGTCATTTGTTCATCTGACGGGTTTTGACACCAAAGTATTCCCTTAACAATTTTTATTAGAAAATAATTTAGTATATATTTGTTTATATTTTTTTGAAATAATGATATAAACATCTTAGGTTTTGTCTTTTGTCTTCATTGGTTTCGATATAATGAATCTGTTTGACACGCTGAAGCTGAGACGTTAAAAGAGAAAATGATTTTAATTATGTGATTATTTTAGACATTTTTTTAGTCGCTAACAAGTGTGTCTATGTATTCCACAAATGGTCAAAACTCATGCACTGGTGACTTGATCCTACATATAGTAATAAGTTGGAAAATATCTCACGTAATGTCCCATATGACTTTCATACCCCAATGAACTAGATAGATCGTATAGTTATGTTTAAATATATATATATAGAACGTTAACTGTGGGGAATATCATCCATTGCTTCTACTAACATATATCCATATAGGTGTATCGCTAATGACAAATCTAGAATTTGTACATCTAAATGTCGTAGAGATTCATATGAAATTTGTTCATGCACCCAACTCATACGATGAGGATTTTGATATTACAAAGGCCTTAATGCATGAGTTTTATGCATTTCACTTATACTTTCACACATGAGGTCGGGTTCAGTACGTTATCTGCAAATAGTTACATTCATGAACACAATAAAAATATCTTTTTCAAGAATGCAGAAACTATATGTAAGTTAAAATTACTAATACATAGATCACAGTTTTACACCAACAAATAATAATTGGACTTTCACATACAATTGAAACTTTCTTAGTGACCGGACTTTGATCTTTTATTAAACTAATAAAAGCACGTCGACAAACACCGTAATTTCAAGGAAGTCTGATGTATATGCCTTTGGTGTTGTATTGTTTGAGGGGTTATGTGGGCGGCCCGTCGACACAAGTCTTGATGAAGAACAATGAGGTCTTGCAACATGGGCTCAAGATTGTATAAGAGAAGGAAAATTGTCCCAAAATATTGATTCTAAGTTGAGAGGGCAAATATCGACTGATTGTTTGAAAGAGTTTGCACGTGTTGAAGCAAGTTGCTTGCATAGTCTTCGAAATCAAAAGCCTACTATGGCTGAAGTCGTAACAAAACTTGATTTTGCGTTATGTTTACAGAAAAAATGGATCAGTATGCTACAAACACGAAAGTGAGCAAGGAGTTATAAAAAATATATATATAAATAAATAAATAAATAAATAAACACACAATGAGTTTGACTGCTATCAGAAAGCACTCAAAAAATTAAATTTCAATGGCTAAATAAAAAACCCCAAAATACAAACAAACGAAACCCTAAATAAAAGTTCTTTTTAATCAATAATAATAAGGAAAGAGCAAACACTTACAATTTTGGAAGAAAAATCCGAAAACACACTGGGTCTTCAAAAAAAACCAAATACGAACACCTACAAACCCTTAACGACCCTTAATTAGCAACTCTATCAGAAAGCTAAACCTTCATCAATAATAAATTTGGGTCTATGCAATGTCAAACTATGAACCAAGATTATATTTTAGATCTATTTTTACTTTTGTGTATGATGTAAGAGACAGATACTATGAGATATGTTTTTACATATGTCTAAATTTGATAAAATAACAACTGGAAGCACCTATATACAATAACTAATTAAACATAATTAACAAAAACAAAATAATAATAATAAATGTTAATAATATTATCAAATGTAAAAGATGTTCATGATTAATATTGTTTAGAACAAAATGTTAGAAAGTAGTTACCTCCTTTTAAAAAAAAGAAAAACATGTTCATAATCAAAGTACTTACCTAATTTAGCCGTTTTATGGATTATGGTAACATCAATTATAGTTCTTAACCGTTTCATTTAACTTTTAATTACTTTTTACTATATATTTGTTCTACTAAATCCCAAAAATAAAAACCACAAATCAAAGTATTTACCTGCTTTTAGTCGTTCTATGGATTATGGTAACATCAATTATAGATCTTAACCGTTTCATTTAACTTTTAATTACTTTTTAGTAAATATTTGTTGTACTAAATCCTAAAAATAAAAACCACAAGTCATACCCGTCCATCGGACGGGTTTGACACTAGTATATGTATATATATATATATGTATATGTATATTATATATGTATATGTATATATATATATATGTATATGTATATATATATTATGTATATGTATATATATGTATATGTATATATATATATGTATATGTATATGTGTATAATATATATATATATATTATATATATATATATATATATATATATATATATATATATATTTTATATGTGTGTGTTATGTATAATATAATATATATATATATATATATATATACATATAAACTGATCACAAAAGCATACCTTTTGCAGTTTCCCTTGCTTTTAGCATCAACTCTGGTCGTTTTTCTTTTTTCAGGATCTTGAAAATAAGAGTCTGCTATAAGAAACAAATTAAAACATGTTAGCAAACATGGTTGGTTCTTTAATTTTAAGGAAGTATTAAGAATTTTTTTTTCTACAAACCCCGGGTTTAGCTGCTTCTGGTGCTTCAGATTTGTTTGACGACATACTTCTGCTTTTCTTTTGTGTGTATGTGTGTTGATGATGTAAAATTGTAGGTAAATCAAGTGAGTGAATAGTGGTGCTTTTATAGGTGGGTGGGGTGTGTTGTGATTGGTCGATATGAGTTCACACGGATCCTCAATCTCACCCGTTGATTCACTTTTGATGGTCAGGATTCAATTTGAGTGTGTTTCTTTATGTGTTTGTTTGACACCATTGTTGTTTATGGAATTTGTGTGTTGGTGTCAAGTACTACCAGTTTGGGAAAAACAGTACAATAATAAAGGGGAGATGGATGATGGTGATGAATTATTGAGGAGAGAGGGCACATGGATGTGTCACTCTCGTTACATATTCTGTTCTTTTCTTTTCTTTTTATGTCAATAATCAGTGCTTGTTACTTTAGGGGTCGATATGAGTTCACACGGATCCTCAAAACAGGAATAGCAAAGAAAAAAAAAGAAATTATAAGAAATTAAAAAGCGTTCATTCATTAATTAATTATAATTATAATTAAAAAGATGATTCTTTTTACATCATCCACGTACTACTAGACATTAAAATTAATTAAAGATACCAAATTCCATCATTATTCACTTGCACATCTCAACTTTCTCCACCTAAACTGAAAACTTCACCTTGGGTGAGCCAGGCTTCTCCTTTGACCGGTTCTCCTTCGGACCGACCGCTCAGCTCTCACATCTTTCCTATACTTGTGCATAAACTTGAGAACTTTGTTTGGAAAAGAGTTACCCGTGAGAGTTACCATTCCATCTTCATCGATCGTGCATTTTATTAAATCAGTAAGTCACGAATTGTGTAAGGACACAAAAATAATCAAAATTAATGTATATATATATATATATATATATATATATATATATATATATATATATTAATATATATATATATATATATATATATATATATATATATATATATATATAGCGATAAACCCATCAAAAGCATACCTTTTTGCAGTTTCCATCGTTTTAGCATCAACTCTACGTCGTTTTTCTTTTTCGGGATCTTGAAAATAAGAGTTTGCGATAAGAAACAAATTAAAACATGTTAGCAAACATGGTTGGTTCGTTAATTTTAAGGAAGTATTAAGATTTTTTTCTCACAAACCCCGGTGTTTAGTCGCTACGGTGCTTCGATTTGTTTCGACGACATACTTCTACTTTCTGTTCAGGTGTATGTGTTGATGATGTAAAATTGTAGGTAAATCAAGTGAGTGAATAGTGGTGCTTTTATAGCGGGATGTGGTGTGTTGTGATTGGTCGATATGAGTTCACACGGATCCTCAATCTCACCCGTTGATTCACTTTTGATGGTCGAGGATTCAATTTGAGTGTGTTCTTTATGTGTTTGTTCACTGCCATTGTCGTTTATGGAATTTGCAGTTGGGTGTCCGCACTACCATTGGGAAAACAATTACAATAATAAAGAGATGGATGATGGTGATGAATTATTGAGGAGGGAGGGCACATGGGTGGGTCGGCTCTTCGGTCATATTCTGCTTCTTCTTTTTTATGTCAATAGTACGGTGCTTGTTTACTTTGTGGTCATTATGAGTTCACACGGATCCTCAAAGCAGAATAGCAAAGAAAAAAAAGAAATTATAAGAAATTAAAAAAGCTCATTCATTAATTAATTATAATTATAATTAAAAAGATGATTCTTTTACATCATCCACGTACTACTAGACATTAAAATTAATTAAAGACACCAAATCTAATGTTATTCATCACATCTCAACTTTCTCCACCTAAACTCGAAAACTTCACCCTAGGTGAGGCTGAGCATTCCTTGACGGTTCTCCTTACCCAGCCGCCAAGCTCTACATCTTTCCTATACTTGTGCATAAACTTGAGAACTTTGTTTGGAAAAGAAGGTTGCCCGTGAGAGTTACCATTCCATCTTCATCGATCGTGCATTTTGTTAAATCATAAGTCACTTAATTGTGTAAGGAACACAAAAATAATCAAATTAAACTCTTGTATATATATATATGTGTGTGTATATATATATATATATATATATATATATATATATATATATATATATACATATATATATATATATATATATATATATATATATATATATATATATATATATATATATATATAAACCGATCACAAAAGCATACCTTTTGCGGTTTCCCTTGCTTTTAGCATCAACTCGGTCGCTTTTTCTTTTTCAGGATCTTGAAAATAAGAGTGCGCTATAAGAAACAAATTAAAACATGTTAGCAAACATGGTTGGTTCTTTAATCTTAAGCAGTATTAAGATTTTTTTCTCCACAAACCCCTGGTTTATTTGCTTCAGTGCTTCAGATTTGTTTAATGTCATACTTCGCTTTTGTGTGTATGTGTGTTGATGATGTAAAATTGTAGGTAAATCAAGTGAGTGAATAGTGGTGCTTTATAGGTGGGTAGGGTGTGTTGTGATTGGTCGATATGAGTTCACATCGATCCTCAATCTCACCCGTTGATTCACTTTCGATGGTCGATTCAATTTAGTGTGTTTCTTTATGTGTTTGTTTCACACCATTGTTGTTTATGGAATTTGTGTGTTGGTGTCAAGTACTAGTGATAAGGTTTTAAAAGGTACCATTTTGAGGGTCGCTTAAGTCCTTATTTGATCACTTTTGTATCCGTTATTGCTTAATATCGCTCCTTTTCACTTTTAGGTCTCGTGAAGGCAAAATGTGGAATGGCACTTATTTGGACGAAAAGGCGAATATATGAAGAAAATGGCCAAAGTCAAAATCGAGACACTCACGCTGTTGAAAGTAGAAGGCGACGGCGCAAAAGTTAAGATTGTGACGCCGTCCCAAAATTATTGTGACGATCCGTAACCCAAAACTTGTATTTTCAAGTGACGACGCCTAGTTGTGAAAGAGTAGGTCGTCGCTACTCGCACGGCCTAGATGCAATCCACGACGCCGAAGTCAAGAGGACGGCGTCACGGACATAAGGTGACGCCATCGCAAGGTTAACATGGCCAAGACGAAACCCTAATGAGGGCGACACGACGCGCCACTAAACATAAGGTGACGCCGTCGCAATTGTAATCTTATATATAGAATCCGAATTTTCAGTCTTTATGTGGAGAGTCTTTGGAGTAAAACCTAAACCGAACCTAAGGTGTCTTGTACAAGATTTTAGGGTTTTAAACCCTATCTTACATCAAGATAAGTCTTTACTTCATTAATTCAATTATGTCTTTGATTATTTGTGTGTATGCTTGCATGTTCTCCATGTCCGCTAATTTATTTGTGTGTTTGCTTAGGAAGTATGAAACTTAATTATTGAATATTGATTGGTTGTTTCTTATCTTAGTTGATTAATGATCTAGTAATGCGATAGGTCATTCGTTGTGTACTTAATGCTTGATTCATCTTTGTGAACCTTAGAGTATAATTACCGAGTAGTTGTAGGCTAAACCATCCAAAGAGCGCCTTAGAGTAGGAGTTTATAATCCCTAGTGGGTTTGTAGACAAGACCCTTTGGTAAGTTCAAAGAGTTAGGAGAAACGACACCCTACAACTTTAGACACACAACGCAACTAGAATAAGCCGTGACACTCAACCATCAATAGGAGATAATTAAGGAGTAATACAAACTAAGTAAACACATCTTTAAACTATCATACGAGCACACATTAATTAGACATAGACTCCCACAACCTTAGTTTAGATAATTAGATAATAGTAGAGTAATCGTAGAAATACCAAACCCCAAATCCAATACCCGAGATTCGTACCTTTCCATTTTCATAAAACATAAAAGATAAAAAATAATCTTCCTCAACCTTAACCTTAGTGTAGTAAATCCTTACTAGCATTCCTATTCCCCAGAGAACGATATCAATACCCGTGGCTTACCCTAATTACTACACTACAACGATTAGGTTCATCGCCTAGGTGTTATAAAACTTGCTCAAGAAAAGGAAGTTCCTTTGACCCCGAACGACGCCAGTAGCGTTATCAAGTTTTTGGCGCCACCGGGAATAGAATAGCTAGTTAGTTGTCCACCTCGCTTAGGTTCTTTGCTTGATTCCTATCAAGTAAATTTTTTCTCAATTTTTAGCTTTCTTTGGTCTATCCCCTTCTTCGTAACCTTTGTTCGTAACCCATCACTTTTCATCATGGAAGGTGATAACCAACAACCACGCCCCCATACAAACCCCTTAAGCAACTTAGAACTCGCAGCTCTACCAAAACTCTTCTTGAACCATTTGCGTAACCCGAAAGAGAGCTCAATAGCGAAGAAAAGCTCTCCATGATTCGAACTTCAAGGCACTTCCATCAATTTTGATGAAGTTACATCCGATGAAGAATCCTTCATTCCCACAATCTCCTCGAAACCATCATCGATGACAACTGAGTCAAATGGTGAGGAAGTTCTTGCCACTCCAACCAATGAACCCATGAATCCTCATAAAGCGAAAACCTGGGGAATACTCCTACCTTCGCATCCGGATTCACCAAAGCCATTTTCTATCCTCGAATGTATCAATGAGGTATTGCATGCATCCGACATTTGGCTCATCCAAAAGGCATGTCAATTCCATGGATCCCACAAGGAAAACCCAATTCACCACATCAAACAGTTTCTAAAAATTGTTGATGCTATCTATACCGACGGAGCATCTAAGGAGACATCTAGACTCCGGTTTTTCCCATTTTCCCTTCAAGGGCGAGCCAAGGAGTGGCTCGATAAGCTCCCTCCAAGGTCCATTTTCACATGGGAACAACTTACAACCAAGTTCACCAAAAAGTTCTTTCCTCCTGGAAGAACTGCAGCAGTTAGGAGCAAAATTCTTCACTTTCATCAACCCGATGGGGAATTTATCACCAACTCCTGGAATCGTTACAAAGATCTTATTCAACAAGCTCCACACCACGGTGTCAGCCTTTGGTTGCTTGTTCAAATCTTTTACGACAATGTCTCCCGAAAGGATCAAAAAGGGATTGATTTCTCGACTAGCCGAAGAATCGCGAACCTCACCGCAGAAGAAGGGTGGAACCGAATAGAGGAATACATCCAATATCAAGACAGCCATTGGAATGAGCAAGAAAACGCGTCAAGCATTTCTACTTTCTCAAGTGAAGAGTTATCCTTAGATTATCGGATTGAGAAAGCACAAAAGAAACTAGCTTACCTCATAAAATCACCTGAACCAAAAAGGCTGACTAACCCATATCTCATATGCGACATATGTGGAGGATCGCACGAGAGCGATGAGTGCGATGACACACACCAAGAAAGCGTCTTCCTCTCTAGTCATGATATTTATGATGACCCTTCACTCCTCGCATTTTATCAAACCGATGAATGTGATCCTTGGGCAACTCAAATGGAGAACGGAAGGAAAGGACGGACCGAGTACACCATCCGTGATCCTTTTGAAGAAAAACTCGGGCGATCACCATGGAAGGGCCGCACTCTTGAAAGGACTTGAGGAGTTTATCCGAGAGCAAAGAACCGAATTAGAAAGTCGGTTCACCAATATCCACGAAAGAATGAGTGGACCCGCCTAGCACTTCACGATCCAACTTGCGCAATCACTACTCGATCAGAACTATCGCCAGGATCCCCACATCCCAACCGGACCCCATCACAAGGGAACCCGAGTTAGGAAATGAGGCGATTCCGCACCTCTTCCAACTCCTCACGATCCTCCCCACAAACACCAAAGACCACCAATGACCAACTTTCTCACGGATTCCTATCCTCTCGCCTAAAGAATCAAAAGGTCAAGAAGACAATGAAAGAATATTGTCTTACTTGAAACAAACATCCGTCAACATACCACTCCTTGATGTATTCTATCATATCCCTAAATATAGTAGATACTTCAAGAGGTTGATATCTAATCGAAAAAGCTTGAAGGATTGATATCATTAGGGGAAGAATGTTCACTATCATCCAAAAGAGCATGCCCAAGAAGAAGGAAGATCCGCGCTTTACCATTCCTTGTTCTATAGGGCGCTTATGAAAACGCCTTGGCGATCTGGGGCAAGCATTAACCTAATGCCTCACTCCTCGCTTTTAAGCTCGGATATTCGTGGCTTAAACCGACTAGGATGAGTATCCAATTAGTGATCGATCAATCAAATATCCCATCGGAGTTTGTGAGAACGTTCTTGTAAGGGTGGGGAATTCAAATTTCCAATGATTTCGTAATTTTAGAGATGGAGGAAGATAATTCCGTCCCAATAATCCTTGAAGACCCTTCTGGCTACAACCGTGCCATCATTGATGTTCATGATGGTAAGCTCACTTACGAGTAGGATCCGAGAGCTTGACCTTCGACATTAAGGATTCTATGAGACATTCTTCTTCCCGCGTCGCCTGTGATATTTAGTTGAAGAAGTTGATGAATTTGTTGACTACATAGATGGTCGCATTGACGAGTATCTATTAAACGAATTCATGAATAATGATAACAACGTAATACACGACGACCAAGAAATTGAGATGGTTGAGCTGTGTCCTTTATCCTCGTCAGATGAAATTGAACCTATTGAGCTTGGAGGCCGAAACCAGCTAAAACCATCGGTCAAAGAGCCTCCTACCTTAGAACCGAAAGATCTCCCGAGTCACTTGAATACGCCTTCCTTCAGGGGAGGACCAACTCCCTCGTCATCATAAGCCCTCGCTAACCACTATTCGTAAAGAGAAGCTCTTAGAAGTTTTAAAAGAATATAAAGGGGTGATTGCGTGGAGTGTTGCCGACATTAAGGAATCGATTCTACATTCTGTACTCACAAAATCCTCATGGAGGAAGATTACAAACCAACTGCTCAACCGCAGCGCGGGTTAACCCTAACATCAAAGAGGTGGTAAAAAGGAGGTCATTAAGCTTCCGGATGCGTGTCTCATCTACCCCATATCGATAGCCCATGGGTCACCCGGTCCAAGTGGTTCCAAAAAGGGAGGATGACGGTTGTAAAAACGAGAAAGGTGAGTTGGTGCCACAAAGAACGGTTATCGGGTGGCGGTATGTATTGACTACGAAGTTGAATGATGTCACCCGGAAAGATCATTTTCCTCCGCTTATTGACCAAATGCTTGAAAGATTAGCAGGCACGAATACAACTGCTTCCTTGATGGCTTTTCGTGTTACTTCAAATTCCAATTGCTCCCAAGATCGAGAAAACTACATTTACATGTCCTCACGGAACGTCGCCTACAAGCGAATGCCCTTCGGTTATGTAACACACCGCAACCTTTCAACGATGTATGATGGCCATATTCCACGAGTTAATTGAGGACAAGATGGAAGTCTTCATGGATGATTTCTCAGATTTGGAAATTCTTTCACCTTTGTCTTTCCAACCTTAGGAAGATGTTGAAGCGATGCGAGGAAACTAATTTGGTTTTAAATTGGGAAAATGCCATTTCATGGCAAAAGAAGGAATTGTCTTAGGGCATAAAGTCTCGGGAATGGGATTGAGGTCGATAGAGCAAAAATCAAGCAATTTCCAAACTCCCTATCCTACTACCGTTAAAGCCATTCGCAGCTTTCTTGGTCATGCCGGTTTTATCGAAGGTTTATTAAAGAGTTTTCAAAATTGCCCGCCTATGACATGCCTTCTTGTTAAGGATGCCCTTTGATTTTTCCGAGAATGCAAGGAAGCATTTAACCGACTAAAGAAAGATCTCACTCAAGCACCTATAATGGTCACCCCGATTGGTCTCACCATTCAAATCATGTGTGATGCTAGTGATTATGTCGTCGGCGCAGTTTCGCCAAAGGAAGGAAAAGCATTTTCAACCAATCTACTATGCTAGCAAAACCATGAATGTAGCACAAGAGAACTATACAACCACCGAGAAAGAACTTTTAGCCGTTGTTTTTGCCTTCGACAAATTCGTGCAATATCTCGCTCTTCTAAACTGCTGTCTTCACCGATCACTTCGCTTTACGCTATTTGTTTTCAAAACAAGATGCTAAACCTCACCGATTAGATGGATCCTATTACTTCAAGAATTCGACATTGAAATTCGAGATAAAGGGGGTGAAAATCTCACATTGATCATCTATCACGCTGAGAACCCCGATCTTGAGAAGTCGATCACACCGATATTCGCGACTCTTTCCCGAGGAACGGCTAATGGCGATTAAAGAAAGTGAGCCGTGGTATGTCGATTATGCTAACCACCGTCCAAAGAGAGTTTTGCCAAATTACATGACCGACAAGATAAAAGAAGTTCTTCACTACGCTAAAACATTACTTCGATGAACCCTTCCTTTTCCATATATGTCCCGATCAAATCATTCGACGCTATGCGGGGCCGGTAGAGAGATTGATCAAGTTCGAAAGAATGTCATGCGGGACCATCTCGGAGGACATCACGGTGTGAATATCACGGCAAGAAAGGTTTTCACGGATTCTATTGGCTCACCGCCGAGACGTTAAGAGATTTGTTCAAATGTGTGATGCATGCCAACGATCGTGAAATATTTCACGACGGGATGCGCCACCTGGTAACTATATCCAAGTCTCATAAATATTTGACGTTTGGGGAATAGACTTCATGGGACCCTTTCCATCTTCCGAGGAAATGAATACATTCTCGTAGCTATCGACTATGTATCCAAATGGGTAGAAGCTCAAGCCCTTAGAACTAATGATGCAAGGGTAGTTATTCACTTTCTTAAAAGCTCTTCGCACGATTGGGATTCCCAAAGCATTAATCAGCTGATAGAGGACTCACTTTGCAATGCTCAAATGGAAAAGTGATGAAGAAGTATGCGTCCCACATAGATTTTCTAATGATATCATCCTCGCACAAATGGACAAGTAGAAAACACAAACAGGCATTAAAGCGGATACTTGAAAAACGGTCCACCAAAATAGGAAAGATTGGGCATTCAAACCGGATGAAGCACTTTGGGCATTTAGAATCACATAAAACACCTATCGACAACCCTTTTCACTGGTATACTGGAAAGGCTTGCCACCTCCCTATCGAACTTGAGCAGAAGCATATTGGGCCC
This sequence comes from Chrysanthemum lavandulifolium, assembly GCA_022545495.1. Classification (NCBI taxonomy): domain Eukaryota; kingdom Viridiplantae; phylum Streptophyta; class Magnoliopsida; order Asterales; family Asteraceae; genus Chrysanthemum; species Chrysanthemum lavandulifolium. The sequence goes on from CM040246.1 coordinate 67,681,638, forward strand.
TTAAGGCCTGTAATATGGATTATTCAAGGTGGTCAAATCGGTTCTTACAACTTCAAGAATTGGATGAGCCGAGGTCGAAGCATACGAATCATCAATCACTTACAAAGAAAGGGCAAAAGGTGGCATGATCAACGAATAAAGAATCCTAAAGAGTTTTGGAAGGGATAATGTGCTCTTGTATAATTCAAGACTAAGATTATTCCTGTGAAAACTCAAATCTAGGTGGTATGGACCCTTTCAAGAAAAAACGAGATGAGCAATGGGGCGGTGGTGCTGCTAGACCATGATGGAAGAGAATTCACCGTTAATGGGCAACGGTGAAGCATTATCAATTGGATAATATTGAAATGGTGAACAATGAGGATATTGTTTTAGAAGAAGAGGCGGTAATGAGAAAACGAGAAGCACGACTCACGAGTCTAGCTACAAGACTCTTAAATAAAGAAAAGCGCTTCGTGGGAGGCAACCCATGCTTAATTGTTTGCTTGTTAGTGTCATATATCTTTTATTAATTGTTTATCCTCGTGTTTAAATTTGTAAAATGCTTTATTTTGTTTTTAACCTCGCCTTAATTGCATATAAAGGTATTTTACATAAGGGATAAGTGTAGGAGGATTACACACATTTTCAAAAGAAACGTAAACATGAGAATAACAATTAACTAAAAGATATTTATGTTTGTTTGTTCGAGTCAAATGCTTGTATCGAGTCATAATGGATGTTTTGCGTAAATTTTTCCAGATTCTAAAGATGTAAAATTTTCTAGAATTTTTCCGTAAAATCGCAGACCGCTTTTTGTCAGATAACTTTGGCGTCAGATTGCAACCGACGGCGCCGTGAAGGAGTAAAACATCGATTACTTTTTCTCGCTTTCTCGAGCTACTTATAAATTTTTGGAATTTTCAGTCTTAATTTTCTTAGAAATTTGTAAACATCCATTCCACAAGCATTATATCCTAGTTTAAATCGAGTCTTATATATATTATTACCGCCGATTTTACGCTGGTTTCGTTTGTTTTCTTCAAGTGTGCAGTTTAGTTTGTCAAGAAGTTACATAAGATTGGAAGGAGCTTTTCACGCAATAATTCTTCTTGAAAAGATTTAACCACCACTTTACACGGATCCTACCGAGCTAATCGTGGAGTATTAGTTTCTTTCATTTTAATTACCTTCTTTATCATAACTTTGATATTTTCGGGGAACATTGGGGACAATGTTCATTTTAAGTGTAGGAGGAAAATAAACGGAACTTTGAAACTATGCTTATCCTTGACTATTTGCTTTGTCCAATTGTGATTGTGTAATAAACCATGAGAAAATGTCGGTCGTGGTAATTTTGGCACCAAATTTAAAATTTTTATGACATATAAGAGTGGGCCATTAGTCTTAACAAAAGCTGCCTCACGGATAGGAAGTTACATGACTAGCACAAAACCCTTTACCACCTAAATTCCACCAAAATGCGAGGATTGCCCTTAGATTAGTAGGAATTAAAGCATTCATCTTTAATGCTTAGAGTGTGAACCGGTAGTATATTAGATTCTAGAACTTGTTTTGTGATGCATTCCAAGATCGCAAGTGAGGCTACACTTGTGTAGTTAGGAATAACTAAATGATAAGAGGCATTAGGATAACCCTTGTTCGACACCGTAATATAATTACTTCTTCCACTTCGCTGAGTAATTCCCCACACCCTTTGCGTTGTACTCATCTTTAGTACACGATACCCCTAGTTAACCCCTCGAGCCTATCCTTTTCATGGTTCTCGTGATGTTTCGGTTTTTCCTAATATCAATGAAGAGCATTGTTTACACCCCACCCCAAATATACACCCAAATCGCCTTAGCCTACCCCTTATGCACTCACTTTTAGTGCAAATGTTTGTTATCACCCCAAACCCTTAGTTCAATTATCTAGTTGCTTGCATAAGTTGCTAAGTCGAGTCATATCCTTTGTATACGCTTTGGGACGATTAGGATTCATGGGAAAAGTTAAAGTTTATGAAATGACGGGAAGGGAACGTTAAATTCAAATTCCCTTTGTTTGCGTAATAATGTACCCCAAGTGTTTTGATCTTTTCAATTCGGTCAAATTAGTGTTAGAGTAATAAAACTCAAGTGTAGGGATATGCATGTAAATCCCTAGTATTTTGATGTTATCATAGAGGATGGTAGAGTAAAAGTGTATGAAAAAAAAAAAAAAAAAAAAAAAAAAAAAAAAAAAAAAAAAAAAAAAAACGGGCTACCATCCTACATCTATCTTTAAATTTATGTTTGTTTATTTCGCTATCTAGAGTTTAGAGTGTCGAGTCTTGGCTTAGCAACGCCATTCTTCATATGCGCTAACATAAAGATTTTTGACTTGCCACCACTAAATAGCCTATCCCACCAAACCCTTATTTCCCTACCGTAAGCCTAACATTACAACCCTTTAAAAGACCTCTTTGATAGTCTTTCCTAGGTGCTTACGCCAAAGCGATGGAGGTTTGATCTATTCTCAAGCCTATGGTAATCTATGTACTAGGACCGTTAATGAGTGTTTATCTTCCATTTCCTATATTGTTATATTTCATATATACACCCGAGAGAGATGCGAGTATCCAAACACCCCATGCGAGGTGCTAGTATGTAATTTCCGTGCTTGTTATGACTTTTATGGGCTTATATGTGTTGTGGACTGTTTTGAATTAATGCTTCATGACCCCTAACTTATAAATTAATTGGCAAAAGCACATTTGCTCGAGGACAAGCAAATAACAAGTGTAGGGATATTTGATAAGGTTTTAAAAGGTACCATTTTGAGGGTCGCTTAAGTCCTTATTTGATCACTTTGTATCCGTTATTGCTTAATATCGCTCCTTTTCACTTTTAGGTCTCGTGAAGGCAAAATGTCGGAATGGCACTTATTTGGACGAAAAGGCGCGAATATATGAAGAAATGGCCAAAGTCAAAATCGAGACACCACGCTGTTTAAAGTAGAAGGCGACGGCCCGATGTTACATTGTGACGCCGTCCCAAAATTATTGTGACGATCCGTAACCCAAAACTCGTATTTTCAAGTGACGACGCCTAGTTGTGAAAGAGTAGGCCGTCGCTACTCGCACGCCCAGATGCAATCCGCACGACGCCGAAGTCAAGAGGACGGCGTCACGGACATAAGGTGACGCCGCAAGGTTAACGTGCCAAGACGAAACCCTAATGGCGGCGACACGACGGCCACTAAACATAAGGTGACGCCGCAATTGTAATCTTATATATAGAATCCGAATTTTTCGCCTTTATGTGGAGAGTCTTTGGAGTAAAACCTAAAACCGAACCTAAGGTGTCTTGTACAAGATTTTAGGTTTTAAACCCTATCTTACATCAAGATAAGTCTTTACTTCATTAATTCAATTATGTCTTTGATTATTTGTGTGTATGCTTGCATGTTCTCCATGTCCGCTAATTTATTTGTGTGTTTGCTTAGGAAGTATGAAACTTAATTATTGAATATTGATTGGTTGTTTCTTATCTTAGTTGATTAATGATCTAGTAATGCGATAGGTCATTCGTTGTGTACTTAATGCTTGATTCATCTTTGTGAACCTTAGAGTATAATTACCCGAGTAGTTGTAGGCTAAACCATCCAAAGAGCGCCTTAGAGTAGGAGTTTATAATCCCTAGTGGGTTTGTAGACAAGACCCTTTGGTAAGTTCAAAGAGTTAGGAGAAACGATACCCTACAACTTTAGACACACAACGCAACTAGGAATAAGCCGTGACACTCAACCATCAATAGGAGATAATTAAGGAGTAATACAAACTAAGTAAACACATCTTTAAACTATCATACGAGCACACATTAATTAGACATAGACTCCCACAACCTTAGTTTAGATAATTAGATAATAGTAGAGTAATCGTAGAAATACCAAATCCCCAAATCCAATACCCGAGATTCAGACTTTCCATTTTCATAAAACATAAAAAGATAAAAAATAATCTTCCTCAACCTTAACCTTAGCGTAGTAACTCCTTACTAGCATTCCTATTCCCCAGAGAACGATATCAATACCCGTGGCTTACCCTAATTACTACACTACAACGATTAGGTTCATCGCCTAGGTGTTATAAAACTTGCTCAAGAAAAGGAAGTTCCTTTGACCCGAACGACGCTGCAGTAGCGTTATCAATAAGCGACAAAAAGCAGGACGTAGTGTTCAAAAATTTTCAAGAAACAAGAGCCACCCTCCTTGCTCATCATGAGGATCTAGAAGACAACAAAAGGAACCCGGATAAAGGGAAATGAAATTAATCAAGATGCTCATGTGATGATAGTTTCAGAAGCCATATTTTCCAAAGAACGAAAACCTCTCTATACCCCTTTCGTGCACGATGAAGAGGAGCTCGGATTCCAAAAACAAACTATAATAAAATGTGACAACACGAGCTCTCTGAAGGTAGAACATACTGAAATAGAAGCTGTTACGGAGAATGAAGTAAAGTTAAACGCCAGATGATCTGCAGTTATCCTGAATCAAATCCCTCTTAAGGAAAAAGACCCAGGAAGTTTCATTCTCCTTTGCTCTATTAATAATTTACATAATATCAATGCCTTAGCTGACCTAGGGGCTAGTATTAGTATCATGCCATTTTCCATGTGCAAAAGATTAAACATTTGTCCTATCAAACCCCTTTGCATGACTATTGAAATGGCTGATAGAACGGTAAGCATACCTAGAGGGGTAGTTGAGAATGTGCTCATCAAAATCAATAATTTTACTCTTCCCGTCGACTTTGTTATTTTAGACATGGAAGAAGATCTCAACATTCCATTAATTTTGGGCGCACCCTTCCGCCACCGCACGCGCAAAATTAATGTTTTCAAAAAATCATTATATTAAAAATCAACGATAGAAAACTTACCCCGAATATGGATGACGTTGGAAAATGTCACCGTCAAACTGCTTTGTGTTATCAAGAAAGGAAAAACAAAACTACTCCTACCACCATCACACACAAGCAATCGTACTACTAATGATCGTAATATGCGTGGAAGGAAAGTCAAAGAATACAACAATGGAAAAATACATCGCAGCCCACGCTCGAAAACAATGGAAAACGAGTATGAAGACGCAGGGCACGAAGTTTAGAAAGTTGATTACAAGTACTTTCCCAAATTAAAATACCATTGGTGCAAGGCTATCCCTATTGACAACGATAAAGGATATGATCTTTGGGCTTCATGTAACCCTTATGTGGACGTTTTTTACGGTGGTCATGACAAAGAAAGAGTAAAAAACAACAAGTACATGGTCTTCAACTAATGACAAAGAAATAACATTCGAAGCTTGGTGATAACATCAAATAGTCCTAAATATTAAGTGTCAATTTTCCCCAATAATGCTTGTAATTTATGTCATTTATATGGATTTACGCTTGTTTTCCATTGTTTTCCACTTTCAGGTAAATTACGAGCATTAGAGCTAAAGAGATGCGGAATTGGAGAAATATCAAAGATTTATCATAGTATGCTCGACTTTGAAGAAGTTACGGCGTAACTCATCTCTCACATTACGCGTAACTAAAGCGTGACTTACAAAACCAACTCATCATAAAGTTACTACAGAACTCTCCCAAGGACTACGACGTAACTATATTAGGTCAAATGAGGTTCCACGCACCGATAACTACGCCGTAACTATTCCACCAACTACGGCGTAACCAAGTATTATTGAAGAATACGGCGTAACCATTCATAAGGTTACCCTGTAACCGCAGATCTAGTGCAAAATACGAAGGAATTGAGGTTACTACAGTAACTTTATATTAGTTACGCCTAGGGGTGTTCAAAAATCCGAGAAACCGCCGAACCGAGCCGAACCGCTTAATCCGAAACCAAAAAAACCCGCTTATCACGGTTCGGTTTTGGTTTTGATTTTTTGATATCCGCGGTTAATCGAACCGAACCGTGCTTAATACATGAAGGTTTTTTTAACTAAATATGTTAGGAATTAGAAATTCCAGGTATTAAAGAGTCGGTCACCTCAAGTATATGTAATCGTTAGAAAGCTCGTAGTCGTAGTGATTCTTAAGTTAAGTAGTATTTAGTTAAGTAACACCGTGAGGACGGACGGTCTTTACCCATCGTATGCCCGATCCACACCCGATGTGTGGCGATTTATGTAAGACTATAAATACTCTACCTTCCAAGGTAGAGTTGAGCTCACAATAATATCTTTCACTTTCTCTCACTAAGTTCCCAACCTCTAACTCTTTCTCTCTAAAATATCATCTCATACGCCACCTTATGCTTATGGTTTGATGTGTATGTGAAAACTAATATCTTACAATTGGTATCAAGAGCCATGGTTAGATCATATCTTACACATCTTTGGATTTCTAGTGGTTTTAGGTGGTTTTGAGTTTGAAAAAGTTTAGTGGTTTTTGCATCATTTGGTTGATTTCTTGTGTTAAAGCTTGGATTTTGTTAGTACTTTTATGTTTAGAATCATCACAAGTGTTTAGGTTTTCATTTGGTAAGCTTGAATCATCTTGGTCGGGTTGTTTTTGGATTGAAAAGTGATGTTTATGAGTTTTTCTTGCTAGCGACTTAACACACGGAATTCTTTCTTCTTAGCGACTTGCTTTACAAATTTGTAGCGAGTTACGCTTTGGACCTAGCGACTTACAAGACAAGTAGTGGACTTTCCACCACTGTAGCGACTTGGAGGTAGCGACTTGGTCTCAGAGCGAGTTGCTATTTAGCGACTTGTATCTTTAGCGACTTGAGTAGCTTAATTGTCGCCAAATTTGCTAGCGACTTAAGGCTTAATGAGTTGCTATTTAGCGACTTGGGACTTTAGCGACTTGGTAGTATAGCTAATTAGTTGTTAGCGACTTGGTTCAAGAATTGTAGCGACTTGGTTGATTTCTTCCGTCAAAACTTCAAACGCCATAACTTTTGAACCAGAATCTCCGCTTTGTTTCACCCATCAAACGACCGTGAGAACGAGGAGAATGGCACCGAATAAACTAGTTTATTCGGTCACCGAGGTCTAAACCGCCCGAATGAAGTTATTGAGGTTTTAAGTTTTAGACCTAAATTTCTCAGAAAACGGGCATAAACCAATCCGAATCACAACCAAACAACATCTCGCTTATCCCACAAACAATCATAAGACCTAACACACAATTTTCTATCATTGTGTCGATCCATTAGTCGTCTTAACACATTCCATTAGTCATTGCTTAACGGTTTAGTCTTGATTTTAGTAAACCCCGCGAAGATTCTATTTCCGCTTAAATCATAGACTTGTAAAATCCCGCATTCTACCACATCATGTATTACCTATCGACCCAAGATTTCGTAAGTGCTTAAATTGTATGATGTTGTGGATAATAATGATAATGGATGCTACATCGAACGATTAAAGATGTTTGAATTAAACAACGAGGATGTGAGATCTTCATGTTCGAGTACAATGAGAATGAATTGCACCGATATGTAATGCCATGCAAATGGAATGCAAAGATTGAGCCCTATCAACTACTTCATCCGCACCTCATACAGCTTGTTATCCATAGTGGGGATCGAACATGTAGTGCTCTTTTCCGCCGTAACTTACCTACATTGACAAGAAGCTTCTTTGTTGAACTTAGAGCATTTAAAGTCGCAACTTACCAATGAAGAAGTTCAAAAGATGGTTCCAGTCACCTCTTCAAGTAATCTACAAACAATTTCACCTTTCATCGGTGGGAATATTCATAGACACGATCAACACTTGATCGAATTTCCTTCAAAAACATACCGAATGGAAATTGTGAATTATTGAGACATTTATCCAACTCATGGATAATGTGAAAAGTACATTGAGGAAACTACACAAAAGGATGAAAAGTAAATGAGTGTCAGTGCAAATGAGAGATTGTTGTGATAAGTCGGGTAATGTATCTCGTGGAAGAATCGTGTTGCTAAATGCGTAATGTTAGAGAAAACAAATAATGATGAGTCGGACAATGCTAAAATAGAATCTTCATGCTCATGTTCACAAGAGAGAGAGTGCACCACCACAACCCGCAAGCTAATGCAAAGGAACGCCCATGGAAGCTTCGATGTACCCAAGATAGAGATGCACCGCCACAACCTCGCACGTTAATGCGAGGAAAGTTGCATGAAAGTTTCTCGCAGCATCTAGGTATGCATCTTCTCCTCAAAATGATGATTATGAATTGCATGAGTACACCGTGATTTGTGCTCGATGATTCCTTGACCACCGAACTCAATACCTATAAGGATCAAGTTGCCATATAACAAATAAGGTTAAGTTTGAACTTACCACTCGTGAGCGTGAGATGGATATCCAAATGTGTACAATTATTAGAAAAGTAATTTTAGAAGAAGTATTAAAACAAGAGTTAAACTCCTTACAAGAAAAGCTTTCCAAAACTCGCTAAGCAAAAACACGAACTTCAAGAAAATGTTAAATGCTTAAGCAAGAATTCAAGGCTAAGGAATCAAAACTTTGAATGATTTTTCCAATCTAAAATTTTGAAAACAAGCTTGAAAATAAGTTGTACGCATAAGGAATACCATTCAAACCGCTCACATGATCACTAAGCATCGAGTCTTAAGCGATAAGCATAGCATTCCCTTGTTGAGGAACCAAATCCAGAGGTAATTAAAAAGGCTAGAAATGCTCATAAGGTGCTTTATGATGGTAATGAAATCCTTAAGCCTGGCGTAAACCTAGTTGCGCTGAGTGCACCGAGGAAGATAAGAAACGATGAAGTCACTAGGGAGAAAATGAATAAGAAGTTAGAAGATCCCGAGTGTAAAAAGAATAACATAACGATTAAACCCCATAATTACACTAAAGAAAATTGGATCTCCTTGAACAAGTTTAAGCCTCGACTTATTAACCCCGAACAAGTGTTCGGAAAAGGATTTAGATAAGCAAAAGCAGAGAATCTTGTTGTAACGAACCCTCCCTTAGGAAAATGCCTAGAGCGACTGTGTATCCTCCGAATACACCAATGCATCTTGTTCCTAGAACAATTGCCACTAAAAGCAAGACCTTAATCACCAATATGTTATCTTTCAACTATTTGTTGATTTTGAGAAAACTTGTAAGAAAAGGATCACACCCACCGGTATAATCAAGGGAAAGGGTTTTGAGCAAACTAAAGAATGCTATCTAATCGGGTCATGCCTTTCTTTAAACAACTAAAAGATCAATTTGAGAGTCTTAAAAAGGGACACATTCTCGATATTAAAGAAATGGAAAAGGAATTTGATGCAATGATTGTTGAGGTTAGTGACAATGAGAGAAATTAAAATATAGTGAGATTGAAAGGAAGAACTTGCATACAATCGAATGAGAATCGATTTCGAATGTATTGCTCAAGATGTGTTTTTCATCGCTACAAATTGTTCCATTAATGCTTCTCAATTTCATGAATTATCTGTTGCTCGAAAGTCTCCCATGATCGTGTCATTGAGCTTGAAACAACAAATTCAAAATTGCATGAGAAAATAGAACAGATGATCATGATAACTGGTCAAACATTATTCTAAATTAGAAGTTGAATATCTTGCTTTGCAATTAAAACATCAACATCTCAAAGAAAATGTTAAAACCTCAAATATCAAGACATCCTCGATGCTCCCGAGTTTGATGCGCTTTTGAAATTAGCAAACGTGATGAACAAATTCGAGCTCATTGCCACACGATCAAAAGATTGAAAGCCTAAATTTCACAACCCGAAAGGTGAAAAGAAGGATGATCGGGTTCCCATATGCCTCCACCTTTAGATTCTCGAATTTCCAACTTCAAAACATAATTGATAACTTGCAAAAGGAAAATGATTGTTTTAAAGTCAAATTTCAAAGGTTAATGATCAAAACAAAGAGTTATGTGATTCATTTAAAGTTAATCATGATAAACAAATTGAAAAGATAACTTTTCTTAACGATATTGAGAATCAAGCGTGAGGTGAAAGGAAAGTTGCCAATCCCCAATTGCAAATACTGCTCCTAAGGTTTCGATTGATAAATATGCTATCGATATGTTATATATTCCTCCGCCCATTAGAATAATGAACTTGCACATAAAGCATATCTCTCATACCTTAAGGAAAGTTTGAAGGCTCTCCGTGAGATTGTTGAAGATGAAAGATTAGAAAACCTTTGATAGTACTATAGCCTATGCCTGCATGGATGCCAAACGATCTCGTGAACTCTTAGAGTATGTAATTGTCACAAGTCCGAAATCTAACAATAGGAGAGATAGAATAGTTGTGCCTTGTTCTATGCCTAAAGCCAAGCATGTGACCCTTGATATGCCTTGTTCCATGTCGAAATTCAAGCAAGCAACCTTGATGTGCCTCCCAATTTCGTGATCCCAAGACTTCTAGACCGTGAATGCGTAAAGTAGTGAAGCCATGTAATGTTCCCATCGTTACTTCTACAGATGTTAAGATTGACACTAAAGTTAGCGGTCAAAACCTAGAAGCAATGCAAAGAAGGATAGGATTACGCAAACTAAAAGTGATCATGATAAGGAAGTAAAAGAACACCATAGGGACAAGAAGTTTGTTTTGAACAAAAGAATCGTGTTAGTTCTAGTATTAGCTCTAAGCTATCAAAATTAATTCGAGGCCTTATGTTGTCTCGCAAAACATGTAAAAATGTTTATTTTCCGTAATCATGATAAATGTGATGTGTTATTTCGAGATCTAAGAATCATACCCCGCTTAAGAAAGTTTGAAAGCAAAAAGATTAAGCAACTCGAAACCTACAGGAAGGTTTTTACCAATGTAGGATTTCAAAGGAAGCCAACAGTCGAATGTTCACGAATGGCAAACCTTGCTCTTTAACTAGATCCACTATGCCGAGAATAGTGCCTGTTAAGGTTTGGAAGCCAACCGTAGAATAATCCCATTAAGCACAAAATGTCATTTGACTAAGTCTAATGCCTCTAGGTTAATGCCATTGCATCTAGGGTTCTCACGATTCAAAGACCGCTTTGTGCTAACCAAAAGGAACCCATCAACACGCTGGGATCCAATGTTTCACCCTCTCGTCTTCGTCTTGTCCAAAGCGTGTCGCATAAGTCGCCCTTGGTACTTGATTCGGGGCTCTAAACATATGACCGGGCTCTTAACAATGACGTCTGCTCAAATCGCCTCAGCCTCGTATTTCATCATTATGGTGTCTGCAGATAACACTTCAGCCCCTGTTCTTCAAAGAAAAGAAAAGTGTACGCTTCTTCAGGCGCTTTATCTTCGCCTAAAGAGAAATTCTCTCATGAATGGCCATACTCATCTACATTCTTCATCAATAAGCTTCATGTTTTCCACGCTCATTCAATCATCAAATGGATCTATGTTCATTGGTGTATACTCTATTCACTTGTTAAATCAAAATGGCAACTTCGGATGCAATTTTGAGGGGAGAAGAGTGAATATACTTCACGATGATGGATGTTTGAAGAATGGTTATACGACTTAATTTTGATGATGATGAGTGTATATTCTTTTGATGAAGAGTGAATATACTAAGGATAACCTGGATTCATAGTTTTGATTTTTGATGACTCTCCTCCAACGCCTAATGCTTCACTTACTAAGGATAATTGGGAATCAATGTTTGGAATTCATTGTTTTTCAAAGATAGGTTTGATGAGTACTTTCAACCTTCGACGAATGTTGATCATCCAGCTTTTGAAGCTCATGCTCTGGTTTCTATTAACTCAACTAGTTCACCATCTAAGAAGTACTTCTTGGAATTCTCAAGAAACCTTATCTCCAGTTATTTCACAAGGCGCTTATAATGACTATCATGATATTGTAAGTTGCACTATTGAATAATGATCCGCTTTTGGTATTTCGTGCCAAATCTTCACGGATTGTTGTTCATGGATAATGATCCGCTCTTTGGTATTTCTTTGCCAAATCTTTACGGATTATTATTCCTCTCATTGTGCACGCTTATAAATCAACCACATGAACATTAAGGAAAATGACTACCTCATTCGCTCAAGTCATTTGTGGTGAATCTTCCGATCGCCTCTACATGTATACCTTTAGGAAGAATACATTAATGTCGAGAAATCATCTGTTCTTGGTTCATTCTGGTGGATCGACGACATCCGGCTGTACGCTTATTCACGTGTTGGGCATTTGACACAAGTCGATTACTCAAGTTAATCAATTATCACTTATTTGAGATTGAAGTTAAAATTCACAAAGGCAAGCTTAAGATGCAAATGCAGTGGAATTCTTCTTCGCCAAGTTTGGTATATCAGTTTTCTTTATCGCTGGTCACTTCAAATTGTCTACATATGGGTTGATAAAGATAGTCGAGAGAGTTTCTATCGCAGTGGTCCTATGGCTCCCCGGACACTCCAGTCAGACCCGCACTTCAAGACAAATCCCATTAGTTCATCCCTTATACCAAATTCTTCTCCGTAAACTCCATATGTACCTCCATCCAAGATGATTGAAAGAAATTGTTTGATCTCATGTTTGATGAACATTATGAGCCAAGTGCTAATGAACCGACAATTCCTACTTCGAGGTCGCTCATATTCCCGTGAATGACGCCAATCCTTCAATCTCAATATCATTAAGTCAAGAAGCGTCACGATCACTGCCTCATCAACAAATCATCAAACTTCGAGGGTACATCATGGAACTATGTCTCGTATCAATGATGAAGTTAATCCCTTTGCTACTCCCAAGATGCCCCTTTGAAAACATATTTGCTCCTCGAATCATTATCGTAACCATTTTCTTCGGAGACATCGACTCGCTACCTCGGCCCCTCAACAACCGCCACATGAACACCTTAGAAAATGGACTCACGATCATCCACTAGATAACATAATTGGAAATCCTCTCGCCCCGTATCAACACGGAAACAACTTGCAACCGATGCCTTATGGTGCTTCTTCAACTCCGTACTATCTAAGATCGAACCAAAAGATGTTAACCGCCATGAATGAAGATAGTCGGTTCAATGCCATGCAAGATGAAATTCATGAGTTTGATCGACTTGATGTATGGGAGTTAGTACCGCCCAGATCGTACTATGATTATTGCTCTTAAATGGATCTTCAAAGTGAAACTTGATGAGCATGGTGATGTGTTGAAGAACAAGGCTCGATTAGTTGCTAAAGGATACCGCCAAGAAGAGGGTATTGAATTTGAAGAATCTTTTACCCGCTTGCTCGAATCGAGGCAATCGTAATCTTTCTCGCTAATGCTTTGCTAGTAAGAACATGGTAGTCATCGATGGATGCGAAGACGGCATTTCGAACGGAGATCTTAAAGAAGTCGTCACGCCGCCCAACCCGAAGGATTTGTGAATCAAGAGCATCCTACCACGCTTATCGCTTCAAGAAGGCTCTTTATGGTTTAAAGCAAGCTCCAAGGGCATGGTATGATACATCGTCAAAGTTTCTTCTATCAACCGGATTTAGCAAAGGAGCAATTGATCCAACATTGTTCACCGTGAAGTCGTGCAAACATTTAATTCACGCTCAAATTTATGTTGATGATATCATATTTGCCTCGACCGACCCCAATGAGTGTGACCGCTTTTCAAATGAAATGGGTTCTAAATTTCAAATATCAATGATGGGACAAATGTCATTTTTCTTGGGATTACAAATTTCACAAAGTCCCGAGGCATTTTCATAAATCAATCTAAATATGCAAATGAGATTTTAATGAAATTTGGATTTGATTCTAGTGACCCCGCTGACACACCCATGATCGAACGAACCAAACTAGATGAGGACCACTCGTGGATCATGGTAGACCAAACGAAATATCGTAGTATGATTGATCCCTAATGTACCTCACGCTAGTAGACCGCACATCTTGTTTTCGCTTGCATGTGTGCTAGATACCGTGCTAAGCCTACTAAAAAGCACCTTGAAGCGGTTAAACGGGTCTTCGGTATTCCAAGGAACCATCAATATGGGACTTTGCACCAAGGACACCGGTATGTCACTAACGCCTATGCAGATGCCGACCATGCAAAGTTGTCAAGATACACGTCAAGCACGCCGAGGTGCTCGCTGGGTGATAAGCTTGTGAGTCGGTCTTCAAAGAAGCAAATGAGTACTTATTTCTCTACAGAGGTCGAATACATAGCCATGTCATCTTGTTGTGCTCAAATCTTATGGATGAGATCTCAATTATCCGACTATGGCTTTGAATTCAACAAAATCCTCCAGACTATGATAATAAAAGTGCTATTGCCCTCTCATGCAACAACGCTCAACACTCAAGAGCAAAGCATATCGACATTCGACATCATTTCATCGTGAACAAGTGGAAAAAGGTGTGGTGGAACTATATTTTGTGAGGTCTCGAATATCGCTAGCGCACATCTTCACCAAAGCTCTTCCAAGAGAACGTTTGAGTTTATTCTTCCACGACTTGGTTTGAAAAGCCTTCAACCGAAACCTCAAACGCCTTCGTGAGGAAGACGAGGAGTAAAGGTCTATCTTCATCTATCTCTGTAAATATTTATTTGAAAACAAAATACAAAATTATAAAACCTTCAAAAATCAAATAGAAAAATATAAATCAAAAAAAAAAATAAATAAAAATAAAAATGAAAAATTCAAAATCTTCAAAAATAGTGTCATTTTGTCATGTTTTCTTTTTTCCGGTTCGATTATATCTACGGTTTTTGTCATTCATTCAAAGAATGACACGGACTTTAGATGTTGTTCAATTTAAAAAAAATATATATATATATATATATATATATATATATATATATATATATATATATATATATATATATATATATATATATATATATATTTGGGAGAAAGAGAAATGGTTTATTGTCATTTCAGCAAGAACTTGTTTTAAAAGAAAGAACAGAGCCATGTTTCACCATGTTTTTAAATTCCATGCTCGATTCTATAAACATTTATCTCGCCGAAACTAATCGCTTTGAAAAATAACTCGGTCTCTATTTTTGATAATCATCGTGACTTATTTGTCAAAATCTCTATCTCTCAATCAACAACCTATGTCATTGATTGAGGGGAGAATGATTTTCAATTAAATTAAAAAGTTATTTGGCATTAAATTGTTTTCAAAAGATATACATGCATGTTTTATCAATGGAGTTTAAAGTCTTAAAATCCGATCCTTATCGCTAAAACGCTTTCATAATCAAGTCACAATTCCCCTTAAAGCTTTCAAAATCAATTTAATCAATAAGAGATCACAAATCTCAAATGATTTGATAATTGTGATCGGGGAGAATGTGTGATTTAAATTGGATTTAAACCGATAATTCGTAAATGGTTTTATAAGAATGTACATGCAGCCCTTACCACATGTGACAAACGATTTCAAATTTTCAATGCACATGTTGAGGGGAGCATCTATCTTAAACCTTTGATTTGAAACGTGATCATTCATCCCATCAGCAGAGTTCCTCTAGTATGTGCAAAACTCTTTTCAAACCTCGAGGCACATATTGAGGGGAGCGAATTTATGGAAACCTCATCCTTCCCTAAATGCGATATCTACTTGATTTGATATGGGAAGTGATGTTGATATCTTTAGAAAATGGTAATCAAAGAAGTTAATTCTTTCTCTTGCCTCCGTGCTAAACATTTTCAAATACTTGATGCACATGTTGAGGGGAGTTCTCGTTTAAAATATCAAAACAATTCAGTACAAAATGCTTTGATAATATTTCACAAGTATCCGAATTGATTTTCAAATGGTTTTCAATTGATCCAATGGCGTAGTAACAATACCAAATAGACCGACCAACTTTACTTCATGTACGGTGATATAAGGATGATAAGGTTAGGTATGTTCCCATGATCCGCCGTAATCCCGAGGGATCTACCCAGTGACAATCCACTAGTTAGTGTAGAAGTCCTTAGGTATGATGATAAAAGGAGAAAATGAGATATGGGAAGAGTGCGGACTAAGACCGAGCTAGTAATCGAATAAACCCAACAAGGCTCTAGCTATGAAGTCTCGTAAGCATCAAGGGGTTGAAGAATTAAAAGAATTGAATGAGAAAGGGTGAAAACAAATAGCCCCCCATTTATTCAACCTTAGGCGTAAACCGGTTCAATTCATATGCTACCGATGGTAACATCGGTATTGAAGACAAGACGCCATGGACCCAAAGGACGATCGCACTTCAACTTTCCAAACCACTCAAGTTCCTCTTAAAAGGGCTTGTTTCATTCTCACGGGAACCGACATTATCTATCGACTTTCTTAGAGATGGTTGATATCAAGAAGGAGACCCTCTCCTAGTCTCCCAGATAGGATCCAAATATGCACAAATTGAGTCTAGAGCCACGATCATCAATAAATCTCATTAGGACACTTTCAATGAAGACTCTCTGCTTCACACAATGTGGAAAGAGATTATATCTTGAGTCCTTCGATTATCCTTGGGGTATTGCCAAACATCCGAGTGATGTGTTTACATATTCACAATGAAGATGGAAAGCCTCGAGCCTACATCAAACAAGCTCCCCGGTAGGTGGCATGTGAGATCTATTATATAGATCAACCATGTGACAACCGAATGTAAACAATGGGGCTATCTAATCTTTGAATCAATCCCGGTTCAGTTATGGATTGACGGATACCTTTGAAAACCGGTCTTTGTGCATAAAAACTTTTTCTTTAGCACATCGACCGTGTACTCATTTTTCAAACCAAAGGTGCTTTTATGATTGATAATTGATTTTCAACAAAACCTTCGTGTATTGCAAAAACAATTTCTATTGAGCAATACACGATTGTTTTTTTCAAATCTCTTTTCATCAATCGCTGGACTTAAAATTCACCGTTCACTCAATTCGTGTTGTCTTCTTTGAGATGTTCCGTTTGAGAACAATAGAATAAACCGCAAACCTCACAAGGAAATTCTTCGAATTATACCGATCACAGCAAGACATGTATCGATCAACGGGGAACCGTGGCCGTGTACTCAATTCAACGAAGTGATCAAAGACACTTTCGGCGATTTATTGCTAATCACAGGTATGCAGTACACCCGACGCTTGGTACCGATCGTAATGAAGCAATCAATCCATAGCCGCATGCTCACTTAACACATTCATCTCAAAAGAAATCATGATTAGTGCATCAATGACTCGATATTTTCACTCCAAGCTTCGCTATCCGCCAATATCATGAATCAACAAAAGCTTCCGCTACTCGATGAGAAGATTTCATGATCCGTAATGTGAGCATGTCGGTCCTAAAGTCACAACACCACGAAGGATGTCTTAGAGATTTTTGATAGCCGATGATCTCAAAAGATGGCTCAAAATTATTATCACGCTGGATCGAAAGACCTCCACTTGAAGTAACCAAACATGCAATGTGAAGAATCAATGTCTACGAGCTTAGGAGCAAAGGACTACATCAAGAATGCAAGATCAATTGTTAATGTAATATCTATTTGTATTCAATGTATGTTTGGTACATGATTGAGGCGACTCCTTGGGGGAGATTGTTAGAATTAGAAATTCCGTGTATTAAAGAGTCGGTCACCTCAAGTATATGTAATCGTTAGAAAGCTCGTAGTCGTAGTGATTCTTAAGTTAAGTAGTATTTAGTTAAGTAACACCGTGGAGGACGGATGTGTCTTTACCCACCGTATGCCCGATCCACACCTGATGTGTGGCGATTTATGTAAGATTATAAATACTCTACCTTCCAAGGCAGAGAGTCGAGCTCACAATAATATCTTTCACTTTCTCTCACTAAGTTCCCAACCTCTAACTCTTTCTCTCTAAAATATCATCTCATATGCCACCTTATGCTTATGGTTTGATGTGTATGTGAAAACTAATATCTTACAAAATATTCAAATAATTGTACAAGTATTAATTATATTATTGCACTAACTTTATTGTATAACGCTTTTTTCGCTCCTAATGCAAACATTTCTAAACATTTGTTTGTGAAAATTGATAAATTTGATCGTAATCTAAAAACGTCGAATAACTATTATTTTGTTAATTGATTATGTATGGATATTTGAATGCAATTATTTTAACGGATAACTTTTATATGACTATTATCTATTAAATGTCATTTAATTTTACTAAAATGACATTTTACATTCTAGAACATGTTATTGTTTATACGGCTAAACTCAATTAAACGTCTAAAATGGTTAACCGTGATACGAACCGCGGGTAATCGCTCATTTCGGGTACCCGCTTGTCCGGTAACCCGCCTAGTACGGTTCGATTTCGGGTAGTAAAATTAATTACCATGATGGAGAGTTTAAATCTTTCAACTAACCGAACCGAACCGCCTCAACAACACCCTAGTTACGCCAGAATCCATATCCGCCTATAAATACCCCACGATTTCTAGCATTTCAAAGCATCCCATTCCACATATCATAACCAAAGAACGGGAAGAAGACAAAGGTGTCTAGAGGAGCATACGGAGTCGCTCCAAGGAGAAATCACTCCCCTACAATAAGCAATAGCATTTTATCTTTTCTTTACTTTCGATTCATGTATTTTGTAACTTTGAATATTGAATTGATTTGTATGGTTAATATGAGCGGCTAAGCACCTCTTGGTGTTGGCCTTGTTATGATTCCTTAATTGTTTTGTTTGCGTTTACATTACTTCCGTAAAATTATTTGTAAGTGTATGCATGCATAGTTTATTGGTAGCTACCCTTGTTTCGGTAGTTTTGAATGGCGGTAGAGGCCAATTACCTAGAGATATGACCAACCTAATTCTAGTGATGGACTAAGACGGAAGGGTAAGATATGACTAACTCGACGACCCTTTCTACTTGTGTGATTTGACCAACCCATCACCCACCGCTTGATGAACTTAAGAATTGGGGGTGAGTGTTTAAGTTGCTAACCCCGCACTCACTATTATAAATCTAGCATGTAGCGGTACTTAATGACTTAGCTTAGGGGACCAGAACAACATGACTTATGAGGGACACCGACTTCTCCGGTGGTGGCTTTGCCGATAGGTTAGGCTTAATTGACCAAATGTTGTCCTCTCGACTTTGACCCCACCAAGTAATTGGAAGTAAGTAGATCGAGACATTACTAGCTAGGAGGAATAACTAGGTTAGCACCACTCTCCTCTATTGATTAATCATTTGCCTTTATTTGCTTTTATCGCCTTTAGTAGTTAATTAATTAATTCCTTTCATTATCATATCA